>BPTQ01000003.1:160812515-160945377 GCA_019973895.1 Chrysanthemum seticuspe
CCAATCTCAACTTCCTTCCTTTAGATGCTTCCAAATGTGCATAAAAAACTTCATTTCTTCAATATTCGCAATACCTGGCTACATATACATACACAAGACGCATCTTTGCACTTTTGCAACAGTTAAGAGTAAATATAGCCGAATATCATGCACAAAACTGACAATAACGCTACTAAAAACATGTTCATTTTAGACGTTATCAACATCTAACCTTAAAAGCC
This sequence comes from Chrysanthemum seticuspe, assembly GCA_019973895.1. Lineage (NCBI taxonomy): Eukaryota > Viridiplantae > Streptophyta > Magnoliopsida > Asterales > Asteraceae > Chrysanthemum > Chrysanthemum seticuspe. The sequence goes on from BPTQ01000003.1 coordinate 160,812,737, forward strand.
AAGAAAAAGCCAGAAATATTATATGTTGCAATTGTAGAAGGGTTTTCTTGCAATTTCTCTTTGCAGTGAGCATTGTAATGCCGGGGTACCAAATTGGCTAAATTTTTGTAAAAACGGGTCCACAAGAACTCTCCCCAAGGATATGCATTCCATGCCCCAAAATCCTCAACTAATTGCAACAAATGACTGTCAACAATGTACCAAGGTCCACGACCTATGAACACGATCTCAACGACTAGCAACAGACATACCCTTACAGCATCCTCAGCTGATAACTTTGAAAATTCCGTGTCATTCCCAAACAAATCTAAAAGCTCATTGCCTTTTACAGTTACCTTTCTTATTAATTGTTTTTCAAGAAAGACACGCAAAGCAAAAGGACTTCGATCAATTTGTACATGGGGAGGAAAATGACCAAAACGAAATCCAGTCATCAATAGAAACTGTTCCCGACCGAAATTCAATACATTGTTCCCAATTTTGTATAAAATGGGGGGACAAGAATCAAGAAGTTTGTCGATAATTACCTGGTGTTGTAAAACGAAATTAACAATATGATTGCCTTTACCTAGGTCAGGAATATCTAACCATGGCCCAAAAACAGTTGCTCTGAACAGCCTCATTCGATCTGGATTCCTTGACAATTTAGACTTAATTTCCGAAAACAAGTGTACCTTGGAACGAACAGTTACCTTAGCATCAAAATATTTGGGAATGTCAGCCATTTTCGAGTTTAATTTACTGAATAATTAGGGATTGATTTAGGATTTCACAATTTTCAATTGTGTTTTTTCTGGTAGTAGTGTTGCTTGTGTGTGTTTGTATTTGGGTTAAAAATTTGAAAACAGGGTAAAAATTTAAAAAAAAAGTTGTAAAACTACTTTTGAAACAGTACTTTAGGTACTGTTAATGTACAAAAATAGTCGCTTATGTTTTTACGCTTAAGTCGCTCAACCTCGGGAAAGAACTAAATGTATAAAAAAATATTTTTGTATCTTTGACTTTTTTTAACTAAAGGACAAAACCAAATTTCGCTAGATTCTAAAAACGGTCACTTAGATTCGGTCGCTGGAAAATCATAGCTGTAAAAGTCAGAAAAAATGATTGGGTACACAAACTTTGAAGGACACTTGTCAAGCTTATATGAAAAGTAGAAAAGTCGCAAGTCTCAAAGTTTATTTTGGAAATACCCAAACTTTTTTCCTAAAAAGTGATGACACCTTGAGCGAAAAATGCATTCTTAGAATTTTCCCTTAATAATAAATGGCGATGAAATATCATATCCAAACATTCACAATTTGTTGTTTGCCAACCCCGATCATAACCTAACACTGGTAATTACTTAAGATACCATAACTACAAAGCTTTACATATCATAATATATCATGTAATGTCTAGTTTGTTGGGGATGGTACAAAGATAATTTCAGACAATCTTGTTCAATATAGTAAGTAGCATAAACATCTTCAATATCTTGATCATCCAAGTTATTTTTATAATATGGATTATGCGGGTATGATGCTTTTGTAGTATGTGAGTTTGTGGTCGGTTTTGACAACCAATTGCATATTGTTTGTTAAAAATAATAAATTAACTCCAAAAAATACGAAATTCAACGAAAACATTTTTATACATGTATTAAAGTGTGTGTAAGTATTGTGATACGATTTCCATATTGAACCCCATGTGTTTACTGTATGAATATGGAAATAAGATATTGTTGGACTTTTAAAGGCAATGGTAACCAATGGTATTCCATATAATTCATAAGTTTTTGTAATAGTTATTTGCCCAAATTATGGTTTTTTTACAATAATTGTTAATCGACATTTTCATTTGGTATCTTGTGGAAAGTGTCCATTTCACAGCCAGTTCATATTGGATGTACATGAAACCAAATCAAGCAGAAAAGAAACAATATTTTGCATGACAGAAATGTAGAATAAATTATCAAAGCAAAATAAAATCTGATGCAACAAAGTGTAACAGTTCTGTGCCTTTCTGATAACGCTACACGCGTCGTTCGGGGTCAAAGGAACTTCCTTTTCGTAGAGCAAGTTTTTCAACACCCTAGGCAGTGAACCTAATCGTTGTGGTGTAGTATTAGGGTAAGCCACGGGAATTGATATCGTTCTCTAGGGGAATAGGAATGCTAGTGAGAGGTTACTACGCTAAGGTTGGGGTTGAGGAAGATTATTTTTTTATCTTTTTATATTTTTTAGGAAGTGGAAAGGTACGAATCTCGGGGTTTGGATTTGGGGGGTTGGTATTTCTACCGATTACTTCTACTATCTAATTATCTAATTAACTAAGGTGAGGGTAGTCTATGTCTAATTATTGTGTGCTCGTATGATATTTTAAAGATGTGTTTACTTAGGTTTTATTACTCCTTAATTATCTCCTATTGATGATTGAATTGTCACGTCCTTATTCTTAATTGCGTTGTGTGTCTAAGGTCGTAGGGTATGCATTTATCCCTAACTCTTTGAAACTACCAAAGGGTCTCGTCTACAAAATCTCTAGGATTTATAAACTCTAACTCTAAGGTACTCTTTGGATGGTTTAGCCTACAACTACTCTAGGTGTTATAGTCTAAGGTTCACAAAGATTAATCAAGCATTAAATACACAACGAATGACCTATCGCATTACTAGATCATTAACAATTAAGATAAGAGACAATCAATCAATATTCAATAATTAAGTTTCATATTCCCTAAGCAAACACACAAGTAAATTAGCCGGACATGGAGAACATGCAAGCATACACACAAGTAATTGAAGACATAATTAAATTAATGAAGTAAAACACTTATCTTGATGTAAGATAGGGTTTGGAACCCTAAAATACTGTACAAGACAACATTGGTTCGGTTTATGTTTTTACTCCAAAAGACTACACACTGAAAACTAAAAAATTCGGATTCCATATATAAGATTACATTCGCGACGGCGTCACCTTTTAATTTGTGACGCCGTCGGGTCGCCGTTATTAGAGTTTCGTCTTGGCCACGTTAGTCTTGCGACGCCGTCACCTTATGCTTGTGACGTCGTCCTCTTCAGCCTCTGACGCCGTCTGGATCAAATCTAGGCCGTCTGAGTTGCGACGACCTACTCTTTTAAAGCCTAACACCGTCACTTGAAAATAAGCAATTTGGCTACTGTATCGTCACAACATGTGTTCCGACGGCGTCGCAGATAACACTTGACGCCGTCCCCTTGTGTTTCAGCAGCTTGAGTGTCTCGATTCTTGACTTTGGCCATTTTCTTCGTATATCCGCCCCTTTTCGTCCAAATAAGTGCCTGTTGAAACAGACAGACCTTGATAGATCTTGAGCTCGTGGATCGTTATATATGCCTATGTAATCACAAGCACAATAAAAGACAATCTCTACTACTTATATTTATCAGCGGAATATAAACACAAGTAACACAAATAACTAAGAACTCTGTGATCCTCTATGGTTCGTTATATTAACTAAAACTTTGTTTTTCCAATCGGTACATAACTCATACTATTGTGTTCCTTTTATAGACAAGGAACCCTAAACAAAACCCTAAACCGTTTCCCAAGAAACGTATAAACTTAAAACTAAATAAGATATACACAATCACTTCCTAATAAAGCTCATGTATATCCAAACTAAATATACTAAACACGGAATAATCACTTCCGCAGAAACAAACTAATAACTATTAAACTTCAGCAGATTATGTCTTCGGCAGAATCCACACTACTTCAGTAGAATCTCTTCGGCATTAATTTCAGCATAATCCAAACTTCACATAATTCCCAACAATCCTCCCCTAAACTGGAATTTGACTTGGTTAAGTTCCAGTTTCTTGATAGATCTTTAACTAGACAGCTCTAGAGGATTGTGCACAAACAACAGCAGCAAAGAATCCAAATAAGAACATCTCTTTGATGAAGAAACTCTGAAACTCCATATCTTTGCAGCAACAAATGACAACAGATACATCAAAACATATTAGTTTCATACTATTCTCATCACATCCAGGTGTGTAAACTCCTGTGAGAGGTGAATCATTGAAAATAATGGATTTGATGTCTCTTTACCAATAGCCATCACTACTGGAGTAGCCATATGTTTAAGTTCGTAAACTATGGTACACTGATAACCATCTGATTTATTGGCAAACCAGAAACCATATAAACGGATTTGATATGTCTTTACCTGTAGCCATTTGCTCAGGACTAGTCAATTCTTAGAATTGGTGAATTGAGAACCAAATATGGTATTCCACTGCCTTTACCACAAGCCATATACATGTGGGCTAGTCAATTCTTGGATTCCAAAAAGGAATAGACCATGGTGAATTGAAAACCATACAACACTCAGCAATGAAGCATGGGTGGTTGCATTCCCTATGATTTTGAGCAAACCATTACAGCTATCAACAGATTTGATGTGTCTTTACCAAAGCTGTACCCCTTGGACTAGCTAACTCTTTGACATACACAAGGTATATCTGGTGAGTCAATAACCATCAAAAGTATACAACAAACCTGCAATAAAAGTTAGACAAATCATTTTTTTTTTTTTTTTTTTTTTTTTTTTTTTTTTTTTAACTAAATAAAGAAAGAGAACAAAAATTACAAAATAAACAAAATATTACAAACAAGATGAACCTTGATGTTGCAGAAGCTGAGTTTTAATCAAACCAACACATTGAGAAGCATGAAGTGCATCATTGCCAACAGGATTAGGAGATACTTCCAACTTCTGTCTTAGCATTCTTTCCATGAATTCAACAGACAAAGGATAAATCTTATCCGAGAACATACACAAAATCATACCACATTGTGTCTGAACCACATGAATACATGGTAGAGGATAGAACCTCCAACTCTCAATCTCCCACTTATGAGAATTCTTCCAAATAGAATACCCTTTACCTTCTGGAGAATTAGAATCAAACAAGACTTGAAGATCACCCAATAAATATAAACCAGAACCCGTTGGTGAATGAATAGTATAATACTGAGTGACATGTTCATACAGCATCTTCAAATCATGTCTATTCACCAAATGAAAGATGTCCTTCAAGAAGTTGAACTGAATAGCAGTATTATCCAGTCGATAAACAGTGTTAAACTTCCCAGCTTTCCAATTGACCAATACCGCATGTGTTTCTTCAGGAAAAACCTCAACAGGTCCAACTTTAATAAAAGTTAACTCATCAGCCTTGAGATCTAAAGGAATATTCTTTGAAAGATGTTTCCTAGCCAGTCTGACAGAACTCCTTAAGGAATTAAGTTTCTTTTTAACCAGACTTTTCTGCCTCCTACCAGCTATTTTATCTGTATCAATCTGTAGATCATCTTTCTTACTCAATGGATCACCCAAATCCACACTAGACAATGCTTCAGAAGAAACAACAGAAGACTCTGCAGAAACAACCTTATCAGTAGAAGGATTAGCTTCAGAGGGTGTTTCAGAAGTAACAACTGGAGAGATTACCAGAGGCAAAACAGCATCAAAATTATCCACAATATCAACTGTTTTAGGTCTCTTAGCTTTAGGAACATCTGACATAGTAGCAATCTTTTCCAATTTAGAAGAAGAAGTAGAACCAGAAGAAGAAAGCTTCATAATCATATTATACTGTCTGATCAAAGCATCATCAGACAAAGCAGAGATTTGCTTCATTGACATGCCAGAATTATAAATAGTAGAACTATGATTCTTCACAACTCTCCTCATATGAGCCCTCTTCTGAGCAACAGTCATTGGTTTCTCTCTTTTTGCTTTATGTCTTTGAGCAATAAGAGCTCTCCTCTTTGCAGCCGCTTCTTGCTTCTTTTGATTACCAAGAGCCACCATTTGATCCACAAAATTCTCATCATCAAAAGATGCTCCTAATATAAGTTTTGCAAGATTTGGATCAGATGCACCTTGAGTAGTATAGGCATCCCATTGATCATCAGTTATCTTAGGAAGTAATGCATCAAGCTCTAATTTTCTTTCAGTAGACAAATTAGAATCAGACTGAGCTTGAAGAAATTCAGCAACTACACGACTCTTCTGCATATTTTCATAATCAGCAAACATCCTAGCTTGAGCTTGATTTTCTTCATTAGTTACCAGACCTGAACCAATCATATCATCAATCACAGCTTCCTTTCCTTTGTCAGAAGATTCCTCAGCAGAACCAATTTAAGCTTCAGAAGGAACAACCAAACCAACATCAGAAGAAACATGTTGAGACAATTCCTCAACAGGTGTAGAGAAAACTTCAGATGAAGAATTCAACTTATAAATTCTTCCAGCCATAAAAACTTCATCATCATCTGCTGAAGGTGAAGAATTTGGTTGTTCTTGTACAAATGAGGCTTGACCATGAGCAAAAACAACCTCCTCAACTAGAACATCAGCAGTTGTATCAACAACATTTGGCTCCTTTGAAGTTTCAGTAGATACCTTATTCAGATATTGTCTTCTTCTTTTTCTAGCAAATATAATAGGCACCTTGCTCCTTGAAGATTCAGCAATAGGAGAAGAAACATCAGATGTAAGAGCCGCATCAGCCAAGATTCCTAGTGATGCATGCTGAGTCTCTTCTTGCTCCTCTTCAGAAGAAACCAAAACTCTCTTTTTGCCCCTTTGACCCAATAATTCTTCCAAGTTCTCAACTTTAGTCTGCAACTCCACAATCTTATCACCAAGAATAGACTTGGTCTCTGCAAGCTCCTTCTTGAGATCAACCACCTCACCTGCATACTTGTTTACTAGAGCATATATTGAAGTAAGTGTAATAGGATCCTCAGTTGCACCAACTAATTGCTCAGTGGTAATAGGAGCTTCATTGGACCTTTCAGGAGTAATAGTAACATGCTCAACATTAGAAAATCCTTCACCAAATGGATTCCTAATAGGACTAGGTGTGGGCAATCTATCAGTATCAACCTAAACCTCATCAATAGAAACTTGTGTAGGTGATGGACTAGGACATGGTCTAGGTGAAGGTATGGATGGAGGTAAGTCAGTAGGAACATTAGATGCCTCAGCAGTAGCAGAAGGTCCTTCATCAATAGCAACTGAAGGATTACCATCAGTAGTCTCATTCCCCTGAGGTAACATGGCTGCTAATAAAGGAAAATGTGTCCCCTCAAATTTAGTTCTCATTGAAGCAAATAACTTAGAAGATAAAACTCCTATGGGATGAAAAGCTTGGGTTTGGGTAGAAACATCCAATATCATCTGTAAAAACCTAGGGTACATCAAAAACTTGCCCTTTTTCCTAGTTATATTCTCAACCATATTATCGAAAATAAACTTAGAAAAATTATAAGTTAAACCCTGAGATAGACAAATAATACCACATCCCAATTGAGTCGAAAACTGATCACATCCTCCAGATTTATTGCTTAAACACTGAAGCAATGTATGAACCAAAAACCTCTACATAGGACAAAGCTGATTCTTTAACCACATATCAGTCCTTGTACCTTGATATCCAATTGCTCTAAGCCCATCAAGTACCACCGCAGCATTAGAATGATAAACTCCATTCTCATCATTCAAACAAAGTTGTCTTCGTATCAGCTCCTCTGTCACCACATACTCTGTTCCGCCAACCCTTGCTACAATCTCTGTATCACTCCTTTTCATAGCCGATGCCCAAAATTGAGTAATCAATGATTCATATATAGCATTCGGAGAATGTGTTAGAGCATACTGAATCTTTGATCTCTGTAAGAATTCAATCATCGGCCTATACAACTCGTCACCCCTAGCAGTTCCCAGAAAAGCGACCTTATTATGATCATGTTTGAATTGAAGTGCCATGAGAGATTTTGAAAGTTAGGGTTACGATTTACACAAATGGAAGTATTTTGAATGAGAGTAAAAAGAGAATCACTTAATATGAGACGAATATATGCCAGTAGAGAATAAGTAGAAATTTCCCAATTTTGGTCAAAGTTGACCAATGCTGACGTGGACTTCTACTTTTACACAATTTCACTTTCAACTTCGGTAGAAACACTAGCCATTCTGCTGAAGAATACTTATCAGCAGAAACAGATCACGTATTCAAGAAGCTTCAGTAAATATCTTTTTACTGTTTCACCCACTCGCATTAAATCTCATTACCACTTGAAACCGTCTATAAAACAATTCCAATGCACACATACCTCTTCATCAAAAACCCCCAAATATCATTACAAACCCTAATTCCACCAATGCTCCAAAATTAACCACAATAAACCATGAGTACCAAACCTGAGATCATAGATCTCACAACATCATCCTCACCATCATCATCATCATCAAGTGATGATTCAAATCCATGGCTTCATTACTTTCCACAAACATATCCACGACCAAAGAAATCACCCTTTCTCCCTTCTTCAGAAGATGATAGTGTAGTGAATCCAAGTGAATCTGCTGATGATTCTGATGACTCCTATAAGGAGAGAACATCTTACTCCCAACCTCCAGCACCTCAGCCTCAACGAAGGCCACGAGCCAGAAATCCACCACTCCCTAAAGATAGAGAGGTGGTTCTCGGTCTTTCTGCATCAGGTTATGGTGCATCAACACATATCGTATAGAGGAAATGCTTCAGGATAGTAGATGGGTTGCATTTTGGTTGAAATCAATAGATGAAGCACAAAGGACACATTATTTTTCTTCATCATCATGATTTGCATCAATCCATCCTCTCCATTTTGATCCTTAGCATCCTCATCATAGTAGTTATGCATCTCCAGCCATCGAGATAGAATGAATGGGTGGTTATGCAAGACTTCACGAATGCATATCCAGCATCTAGTGTGAAAGATGTGAGCGATCATGCATATCCAACAGCCTGTTAGATGTTGGAAACACACAAACCAACAAAGAGAAACAAACTAAGATTACATTAGCTGGTTAGAGTTAGATAAAAGCAAACAACTATACAAAATTACATAGCAAAATGTAAAGTGTACACAAATCCTCCCCTGAGGCATAAGCCTCCCCTGAGGCCTATGCCTCCCCTTAAACTTTGCAGTTAAGGGTTACGCATACCGATATGGACCACAAGGTGTTGAAACCTTGGTCCATCAAAAGCCTTTGTTAACAAATCTGCCACATTATTATCAGTATGAATTTTGACCACTTTTATCAAATTTTTATCATATGCATCTCTTATAAAGTGGTGCATGATTTCAATATGTTTTGTTCTACTGTGAAAAACTGGATTTTTAACAATGCATATGGTACTTTGATTATCAATAAAAATTGTTGTGTTCATGAAATTGTACCCATAATCCAACAATTGATTTTGAATCCAAAGAACCTGTCCACAGCAATTTGCAGCAGCCACGTACTCTGCTTCAGTAGATGAGGTAGCCACAATAGTTTGTTTCTTGCATTGCCAAGAAATCAATCTCTTTCCAAGGAATTGGCAACCTCCAGTGGTGGACCTCCTATCCAGATTTGCACCAGCATAGTCACTATCATTATAAGCTTCCAACTTAAAAGGAGACTCTTTGGGGTACCAAAGACCTAGATGAGGTTGGCCTTTGAGATACTTAAAGATCTTCTTAACAGCATTGAGATGGGAAGTCAGTGGAGTAACTTGATGTCGTGAACAAACACTCACAGCAAAAGTAATATCAGGCCTTGAAGCTGTTAAATACATCAAAGATCCAATCATTGACCTGTATAAATGAACATTCACAGGTGGATCTGCTTCATTGTTGGTCTTTGTCTTTGGAGCTTCATAAGGTGTAGTGGCAGTCCTTACACCCTCCATACCAAACTTTTTCAAGATGTCCCTCACATATTTGTCCTGACTGATAAAGATACCATCAGGTTTCTGTTGAACTTGAAGACCCAAAAAGAAAGTCATCTCTCCCATGGCACTCATCTGAAACTCTCCCTTCATAAGCTCCTCAAACTCCCTGCACCAAGCTTCCTTTGTGGATCTAAAAATAATGTCATCCACATACACTTGCACAAGAATAATGTCTGTGGAATTCTTCTTAAGGAATAGAGTCTTATCAATTGCACCTCTTCTATAACCATGCTTCAGAAGAAATGTAGAGAGCCTAGCATACCAGGCTCTGGGTGCCTGATGTAGTCCATAGAGAGCTTTGACTACCTTATAAACATGATTAGGATGATCTGGATCTTCAAATCCTTTAGGTTGAGTGACATAAACCTCCTCTTCAATTTCACCATACAAGAAGGCTCCTTTAACATCCATCTGATAGACCATAAAACCCATATAGGATGCATAAGCTAAGAAAATCCGTATGGCCTCAACTCTTGCCACAGGTGCAAACACTTCATCATAATCTATCCCCTCCTCTTGTCTATACCCCTGTGCAACTAATCTGGCTTTGTTTTTAATGACAACACCTCGTGCATCTCTCTTATTCTTCAGAATCCATTTAGTCCCAATAGCATACTTACCATCAGGTAGTGGTACCAATATCCAAACCTGCTGATTTTGAAATTGTTGCATCTCATCCTGCATTGCCTCAAGCCAACTTGAGTCTTCAAGAGCCTGAGTAACACTGGTTGGTTCCACTTGTGAGAGAAAACAAGCAAACAAACAATGTTCATAGTCTGTGTGATTGTCTTTCTGCTGATTTGAGACATAAGAGATAAAAGCCACCTGACCATATTTAGAACGTGCTACAGTACCCCCCGTGTTCTAACAGGTGCATTAGGATCACCAATAATATTAGTCTGTGGATGAGCATTATTGATCCTTGTAGTAGTAGTGGTGTTGACATCAATGGAGGAATCAAGATTAGTCACAGTAGGTTCAAAGTCAGTGTCATAGGAAGGTGTGTTGAAGATTCCTTCTTTGGGTTGATGATGACCAAGATCTGAAGGTTTTGGAAACCTTGTATAAGGTTCGCCAAGGTCTGTTGACACTCTAGTAGAGATAGGAGTAGAGTCAACATGCCTTTCAGCCGAATGGGAGAGGTAAGGAGAAACAGAATCACTTTCAGCAGAATTGATGTTTCCACTGATTGCTTCACTGACACTCTCCTCAACATTCCTCTCAGCGTCTAAATTGGCTACATACTCTTGTTTCTTCAGTCTGGCAAGGTCCTCAGCATAATGGAATTCATCTTCACTCACATCAGTATAATCTTTAGAAGTGTCACCTACAAAATTGTTAGGGGAGAAAGAAGGCACTACAATGGGTTGTTCATCATCTTCAGACCCACTGTCAGAATGAGCATCCATAGTCCCTGCACTGGTAGTTGGAGATGCTTGAGAATCTGCATGTTGGTTAGCCATATGTCTAGAATAACCCAAGTAATCAGTCAAGTAATCAAGGTCAAATGACCAAACATGGCCCTGTCCTTGAACATTAGGCTTGTCTTCTAGATACCTCAGATTCAATGTCTCCTCAATCTTCTTAGCAGATACATTGTAAACCCTGTACGCCTTACTATGAGCAGAATACCCCACAATGTAACCATCATCAGCTTTCTCATCAAATTTGCCCAACGGATCACTTGTATTCAAAATTGTCACTTGACAGCCAAACGGTTTAAGGTAATGAATAACGGGAACTTTCCCAAAAAGAAGTTCATATGGTGTTTTAAGATGTGGTCTAGTAATGGACACTCTATTTAGTACATAACAAGCTGTACCAACAGCTTCAGTCCAAAACATGGTTGGAAGTTTAGAGTCTGCCAGCATTGATCTTGCAGCCTCTATTAAGGTCCTATTTTTTCTTTCTGCCACCCCATTTTGTTGAGGGGTTCTTGGAGTGCTATAGTCCCTTTTGATTCCTTTTGACCTATAGAGTTCTATCAGTACATCATTCTTGAACTCTGTCCCATTATCACACCTAATTCCTTTCACCTTTTTGTTCAACTGATTTTCAAGAAGGGTAATGAAGTCTTTCAACACTACAGATGTTTCATCTTTGGTCCTTAGAAAGAATACCCAACAAAATTTGCTATAACCATCAGTGATCACCAGACAAAAATATTTATGATCAATGCTTCTCACTTGAGTTGGACCAAACAGATCCATATGAAGCAGCTGAAGAGGTTCAGAAATAATGCTTACTGCCGTAACAGGAACACCTTTGTATGAGGCTCTGTGCTGCTTTCCTTTGTTGCATGCAACACAGTTATGATCATTGGTGAAAACTTTGGAAGGAAGACCTTGAACAAGGCCCAGTTTAGAGAGCTGGTTTATTGTCTTAAAGTTGACATGGGCCATCCTTCTGTGCCATTTGGTGGACTCATCCACGGATGCTTTAGCCACCAAACACGTTAAGTCACCTGCTGGTTTGACATCAGTTAAGTTGAATGTATAGAGATTGTGACTGCGAGGAACTTTCAGCAGAATTGAAGTTTCTTCTGGGAGTTTGAAGTCTTTAGATAGCACAAGATATTCATCCTCTGTGAAGAGTACGTTGTTCTTGGTGTCACATATTTATGAGACTGAAAACAAATTGAAGTGTTGAAGTTCCTTGACATAATATACATTCTCAAAGTCCAGCTGAGGTGTTTTGATGGTCCCTTTCCCAGTAATTCTGCCATCACTTCCTCCAAAGGTTACATTGCCTCCACCTTCAATGGGTACAAAGTTATGCATCATATCCCTGTTTCCTGACATACTTCTAGAACAACCACTATCAACAATGCCAACATCTTTATGCTTAAGGGGATGATCCTACAACAACAACAAAAATATACAGAGAATTAGTACACTATGGAGGCTCAAGTCATTGCTGACTTGAACCTGCCTTGTGGATCATATGAGTATGCCATGCAGAAGTATAAGATCCACTATTGTTCTTGGGTTTCCATTGAAACTTAGGTCCCTGTTTATTCCAAGAACAACCTGCTGAGGTCTTGACAGCAGTGTCCCAGTACCCTTTCCCATCAGTCATAGGGTTAATATATCTAGGCCAAAAACCATTTTTAAAATATTCACTGGTTGGTTGAACATATGGTTGTACAACTGGTCTTCTCCAATGAAAAGGAGTATTAGAATTAGTAGCTTGTGGAACATAAGGTGGTATATCATTAACATTGGTCCACATTGGTCTAGATTTCCTAGAATCACCACACCTACTCATCCTTTGCTCATGATAATCACAATCCTTAATTAAATGAAATTTACTTCCACACACAAAACATGTCTTCTGTTTAGAAGATTTATTCAAACCAAAAGATGTGTTATTACAAGCAGAAGTATTCAAACCAAAACCATGAAAAGAATTGTTTTTAACAGTACTATTATGCAAAGAATTAAAAAGCAAGTCTTCAGAGGCAACTGTCTTGGAAGTGGATTCCTTGGCAGCAACTCTGACATGCTTATTGGTAGTCTTGGGTGCAGGCAGGGGTGAAGACTTGGGAAGGTCAGACTTGTCATTTGAATCACACTCTGTAGACCCTTGTTTGGAGGACTTGTCACTGTTAACACAAGAGACAAAGTCATTAGAAGAAGTATCAGGGTCTGTCAAGTCATTTGACTTTTTGCCATAGAGATGGTGTGATCCATCAAAGTCAACAGTAATGGAAAGGTCAATGGGCATGTGCTCACCTCTAATAGGTCCTCGGACAGCATGTAGGTCACCTTCTTTCACAAAATTAGCTAGGCCTGCTGGTGTAGATTTGCGAGTGTCATCTCTAGCTTCTAATCCTACATACTTCTTAAAGCCTAAACCTATAGAAGTATTTGGAGTTTGACTAGCATAGATGTGACTAGCTAACTTGTTTCCATTTAATAACCATTCTTTATGCCTAGCAATTTCCTCATTAAGTTTCTCTTTAAGCTCTAAATTTTCTGACACTACATCTGCTCTTAATTTCTCAGACCACTTTAACTCATTATTAGCACATTCGAGATCCCTTTCTAATACACCTATCTTCTCATCATAAGCTATTTGATTCTTCTGAAACCAAACCTTTTGTCTTTCTAGTGTTTTTAAAGCCTGTTTATAAGCTTCAACTTCCACATAGTATTCATTATATTTAGGTTCCAAAATATCATAAGCTTTTTTGAGTTCATTATAACGCTCACTACAACCAAACAAACAGTTTTGTACCTGAGAGATGCCCATCAAGGCAATCTGATCATGCCTATCCTCTGAAGTACAGCTTGCAATCAAACCAACGTTATCATTACCAGGACCATCATTATCTTCCTGCTCATGTTGCTTCCAGTCCACATTGCTATCTAAAGTGACCAAAGCAGCTGATCCCTTTGAAGTTCCTGCCTCCTTCTGATACTGCTGATAAGAAGAGTATCTTGTCTCATCACCAGCTTTCCTGTCTTTGCATTCTCTAGAGAAGTGACCCATCTGTTGACATGTGAAGCATTTAACCTTCCTCTTGTCAAACCTTGCTGGATCTCGTCCTTTGAATCCAAACCTTCTGCCAGCTTTTCGCTCAAAATTCTTGATATCCATGGAAAGCATGGCCACCTGCCACCTCAGCTTCATCTCTTCCATCTCAAGCGGGTCCACCTGATCAAAATCCTCATAGGCCAGATCCTGCTGAGGATCATAATCAGCAAAGAAGGATCCAAGAACATCTTCCATAATACCACTCGATTTAGAATGAGAGCTTGATGAAGGAGTAGCATAAGATGATGATGAATATGTTGGGCTTGGACCATAACTCATCTTTGGGGTAGAAGCTCCAACGAATGCAGTGTGACTAGCAGAAGAAGATGATCTAAAAGGACTTCTTACATCATGTTCAAGAGCTTTAAGTTTGTGGTACAGCTCATCAAAGGTAATCATGTCCAAACCACCTTTAGCTTTTAAAGTAATGCTTACGTGTAGCCAGGAAGGAGGTAAAGACCTCAGAAACTTAGAATTACAATCATCATTATCTGGCTTTGCCTGCAGCTGATTTAACTGACTTAAAATCTTTTGAAAATCCTGAAACTGTTGTCTCAGCATGGACTTTTTCAGTCTCCTAGACTCCTCATTCCCACCGAACTTTGCCTTAATTGCTAACCATATGTCCTTAGCATCTTGCATGAAGTGAAAATCACTCAAGTGATCCTCAGGAATAGCTTGAAGAAGAATGGTTCTAACCTTGGTTTCTCTCTGAACCGCCAGTAATTCTTCAGCAGTTTTGGGAGGAACATTAGTCATCATACCTGCAGCATTCGTGGTAGTTCTCTTCAAACTGTTTCCCTTCAAGACTATCTCCCATAAATTCCAATCAATGTTGGAGATCCAGTTCTGCATCTTCATCGCCCAAAGATCATACTCCTCCCTTTTTAGGTAAGGAAACTTAGCATTGCTATTAGAGAGACTTAGTTGTTGCAGATGGGTGGAGTTTTGGTTGTTGGTGAATTCAGCATCAACATCTGATCCAGGCATGATAATTTTTGTTATGGTTGTATGGGTGTTCAGAAAAACTTGTCCTTAGTATCGTAGAGACTCTCACGAGGCTCTGATACCACTTGTTGAAACAGACAGACCTTGATAGATCTTGAGCTCGTGGATCGTTATATATGCCTATGTAATCACAAGCACAATAAAAGACAATCTCTACTACTTATATTTATCAGCGGAATATAAACACAAGTAACACAAATAACTAAGAACTCTGTGATCCTCTATGGATCGTTATATTAACTAAAACTTTGTTTTTCCAATCGGTACATAACTCATACTATTGTGTTCCTTTTATAGACAAGGAACCCTAAACAAAACCCTAAACCGTTTCCTAAGAAACGTATAAACTTAAAACTAAATAAGATATACACAATCACTTCCTAATAAAGCTCATGTATATCCAAACTAAATATACTAAACACGGAATAATCACTTCCGCAGAAACAAACTAATAACTATTAAACTTCAGCAGATTATGTCTTCGGCAGAATCCACACTACTTCAGTAGAATCTCTTCGGCATTAATTTCAGCATAATCCAAACTTCACATAATTCCCAACAGTGCCATTCCAGCAATTTGCCTTCAAGAGACCTAAAAAGTGAAAAGGAACGATATTAGGTAATAACGGATACAAAAGTGATCAAATAAGGGCTTAAATGACCCCTTAAAAAGGTACATTTTAAAACCTTATCAAATATCCCTACACTTGGTATTTGCTTGTCCTCAAGCAAATGTGCTTTTAGCGAATTAATTTATAAGTTGGGGGTCATGAAGCATTGGTTTAAAACAATCCAAAACACATATAAGCCCCGCAAAAGTCATAACAAGTACGGAAATTATATACTAGCACCTCACATGGGGTGTTTGGATACTCACATATCTCGGGTGTATATGAAATATAACAAGTTGGAAATGGAAGATAAACACTCATTAACCGGTCCTAGTACATAGATTACCATAGGCTTGAGACTAGATCAAACCTCCATCGCTTTGGCGTAAGCACCTAGGAAAGACTATCCAAGAGGAGTTTTAAAGGGTTGTAATGTTAGGCTTACGGTAGGGAAACAAAGGGTTTGGTGGGATAGGCTATTTAGTGGTGGCAAGTCAAAAATCTTTTTGTTACAAGCATGCGAAGAATGGCGTTGCTAAGCCAAGACTCGACACTCTAGACTCTAGATAACTGAAATAAACAAACATAAATTAAAGATAAATATAGGATGGTAGCCCTTTTTTTTATTTATTTTTTTATTTTTATACACTTTTACTCTACTATCCTCTATAGTAACATCCAAATGATAGGGATTTATAGGCACATCCCTACACTTGAGTTTTTATTACTCTAACACTAATTTGACCCGAATTGAAAAGATCAAAACACTTGGAGTACATTATTACGCAAATAAAGAGAATTTGAATTTAACGTTCCCTTCCCGTCATTTCATAAACTTTAACTCTTCCCATGAGTCCCAATCGTCCCAAAACTGTGTACAAAGGATATGACTCGACTTAGCAACTTATGCAAGCAACTAGATAATTGAACTAAGGGTTTTTAGGGTGATAACAATAATGCACTAAAAGTGAGTGCATACAAGGTAGGCTAAGGCGATTTGGGTGTACATTTGGGGGTGGGGTGTAAACAATGCTCTTCATTGGTATTCCGGAAAGCCGAAACATCACGAGAACCGCGAAAAAGATAGGCTCTGAGGGGTTAACTAGGGGTATCGTGTACTAAAGATGAGTACAACGCAAATGTGTGGGGGAATTACTCAACCGATGTGGAAGAAGTAATTATATTACGGGTATAAAACAAGGGTTATCCTAATGCCTCTTATCATTTAGTTATTCCTAACTACACAAGTGTAGTCTTACTAGCGATCTCGGGATGCATCACAAAACAAGTTCTAGAATCTATTATACTACCGGTTCACACTCTAAGCATTAAAGACGAATGCTTTAATTCCTACTAATCTAAGGGCGATCCTCACATTTTGGGTGGAATTTAAGTGGTAAAGGGTTTTTGTGCTAGTCATATAACTTCCTATCCATGAGACGCTTTTGTTAAGACTAATGGCCCACTCCTATATGTCATGAAAAATTTTAAATTTGGTGCCAAAATTACCTTAACCGACATTTTCTCATGGTTTATTACACAAATACAATTGGACAAAGCAAATAATCAAGGATAAGCATAGTTTCAAAGTTCCCATTTTATTTTCCCTCCCTACACTTAAACTGAACATTGTCCCCAATGTTCTCCAAAAGTATCAAAGTTATGATAATGGAAGGTAATAAAAGATGAAAGAAACTAGTACTCCCCTGATTAGCTCGGTAGGATCCGTGTAAAGTGGTGGTTATATTTTTCTTCAAGAAGAACGTTTGGGTGAAAAGCTCCTTCTCATCTTATGTATCTCCTTCTTGATAAATTAAACCTGCACACTTGAAGAAAACAAACGAAACCTTCGCGTAAAATCGACGTTAATAATATATATAGGACTCTACTAAACTAGGATATAATACTTGTGGAATGGATGTTTACAGAATTTCTGGAAAATTAAGACCTGAAAAATTCCAAAAAATTATAAGTAGCTCAGAAAACGAGAAAAAATAATCAGTTGTTTTTGCTCCTTCCTGACGCCGTCAGGTTCCGATCCTGACGCCGTCAGGTTATCCTGATAAAAACTGGTCTGCCATTTTCTGGAAAAAATTCTGGAAAATTTTTATCTTTAAAATCTGGAAAAATTTCCTGCAAAACATCAATTATGACTCGATACAAGCATTTGACTCGAACAAACACACATGTATATCTTTTAATTAATTGAAATTCTCATGTTTACGTTTCTTTTGAAAACGTGTGTAATCCTCCCTACACTTATCCCTTATGTAAAATACCTTTATATGTAATCAAGACGAGGTTAAAGACAAAATAAAGCATTTTTACAAATTCAAACATGAGAATAAACAATTAATAAAAGATATACGACACACAAATGAAAATGAAAAACAAATACACATGGGTTGCCTCCCAAGAAGCGCTTGTTTTTGTTGGAGTCACGAGCCTGACTCTACCCTTATTTAACGGATAAAGGGGAGGTTTTCCCTACACTTAAGTTTAAGTGCGGGTGATAGTAGCAATACACATCCTTATGGTGGAAATTTGCTACGTGAGGAGAGGGTGATAGGTGATTTATATGCTCAAAGGAGTGTGCTCCATTCATTCTAACCTTACCTAATTTTATGGGTGTAGCGGGTGAATCAAATCTCTCTCCTAAAAATGGATCATCTTCTATCAACTTCAAAAGATTCTTAGTTAAGGATCCATCTTGACCTAATAAACCCGGTTTAAACACATAATGTTTCTTGTTATCAACCATGAATGGGTGATATAAGTGTGTAAGGTCATGGGTTACTCCTATATTAGCTTCCACTCTACATGGCCTAGAGTCTACCACCTTTATCAAGAAACTACCCAGATTATTTATTTTGATAGGTGGATTGGGGCCTAATTCAATTCCAAGGTTCACATCTAAAGACCGAAAATTGGGTAAGGTTTTTGGTTGAGGCTCCGGTTCATCAAAATTAGGAACTTCCCTAGGACTAAGAGAGAGGTCATGACAACAAGCATCTAAACCTACATTATCTAGTGGCGTTTGGTCCAAAGGTTCTATATCAATCGGGGTTCCTATAGTCTCTTCTACTTCTTCCGAGTAAGTTATAGGCGATGTGTGTTCCTCAAGTGATGGTAGGGCTTGTGGGCTTGGAGTTTCCACCTCATTCTCCATTATATCTAGATCTCCTAAAAGTTCATCATGTGTTTTAGTATGATCTAACCCAAATACACTCCTAAGTATCTCAAATCCTTCTTTAGCCATTTCAAATTCTTGTTCCGATTCATAAGAATCATTCTCAAAAATTTGATCACTATGTTCTATTTGCCTAAAGGATTCCTCACGCGTGTCATATGTTTTGGTGAAATCTATCCCACGCATGCAACTAGGCAATTCAACTATAACCATCTCACAATCTTGTTCGGGTTTAGGTTCCATGTTCTTAAAAACTAGGTTTTGTCGATCATGATGCCTAAGGTTGGATAAATCCTCCTTATCCATTTCCTCAAGTTGTGATAGCTGATGGTTTATGCTTAGGAGGCTTTTCCCAAAAATTTTCCAGAGGGTCTCACTAAAAGGAGTTGATTCTAACAATGATCGTTGAATAGAAGCCACACAAGCACAAAATTTATCAAATCCATCCAACCTTACACCCGTCTCCTTTTGGATATCTCTAAGATCACTCACAAATTCATTAGAACAATAAAAAGCAATCCAATCTGCGAAATTCAATTGTTCCTCATTTGTTAATGATTCAAATGCAACTTCACTTGCCATAGCGACAAATGAAAAGGGTTTTACGAACACAAACACAAAGAAGGGGGATAGACTACGAGGAAGCTAAAAAAATGGGAAAAAATGCTTACTTGATAGGAATCAAGCAAGGAAACCTAAACGAGGTGGACTCCTAACTAGCTATTCTACCCCGGCAGCGGCGCCAAAAACTTGATAACGCTACACGCGTCGTTCGGGGTCAAAGGAACTTCCTTTTCGTCGAGCAAGTTTTTCAACACCCTAAGCAGTGAACCTAATCGTTGTAGTGTAGTATTAGGGTAAGCCATGGGAATTGATATTGTTCTCTAGGGGAGTAGGAATGCTAGTGAGAGGTTACTACGCTAAGGTTGGGGTTGAGGAAGATTATTTTTTATCTTTTTATATTTTTTAGGAAGTGGAAAGGTACGAATCTCGGGGTTTGGATTTGGGGGGTTGGTATTTCTACCGATTACTTCTACTATCTAATTATCTAATTAACTAAGGTGAGGGTAGTCTATGTCTAATTATTGTGTGCTCGTATGATATTTTAAAGATGTGTTTACTTAAGTTTTATTACTCCTTAATTATCTCCTATTGATGGTTGAATTGTCACGTCCTTATTCTTAATTGCGTTGTGTGTCTAAGGTCGTAGGGTATGCGTTTATCCCTAACTCTTTGAAACTACCAAAGGGTCTCGTCTACAAAATCTCTAGGATTTATAAACTCTAACTCTAAGGTACTCTTTGGATGGTTTAGCCTACAACTACTCTAGGTGTTATAGTCTAAGGTTCACAAAGATTAATCAAGCATTAACTACATAACGAATGACCTATCGCATTACTAGATCATTAACAATTAAGATAAGAGACAACCAATCAATATTCAATAATTAAGTTTCATATTCCCTAAGCAAACACACAAGTTAATTAGCCGGACATGGAGAACATGCAAGCATACACACAAGTAGTTGAAGACATAATTAACTTAATGAAGTAAAACACTTATCTTGATGTAAGATAGGGTTTGGAACCCTAAAATACTGTACAAGACAGCCTTGGTTCGGTTTAGGTTTTTACTCCAAAAGACTACACACTGAAAACTAAAAAATTCGGATTCTATATATAATATTACATTCGCGACGGCGTCACCTTTTAATTTGTGACGCCGTCGGGGTCGCCGTTATTAGAGTTTCGTCTTGGCCACGTTAGTCTTGCGACGGCGTCACCTTATGCTTGTGACGCCGTCCTCTTCAGCCTCTGACGCCGTCTGGATCAAATCTAGGCCGTCTGAGTTGCGACGACCTACTCTTTTAAAGCCTGACACCGTCACTTGAAAATAAGCAATTTGGCTACTGTATCGTCACAACATGTGTTCCGACGGCGTCGCAGATAACAGCTGACGCCGTCCCCTTGTGTTTCAGCAGCTTGAGTGTCTCGATTCTTTACTTTGGCCATTTTCTTCGTATATCCGCGCCTTTTCGTCCAAATAAGTGCCATTCCAGCAATTTGCCTTCAAGAGACCTAAAAAGTGAAAAGGAACGATATTAGGTAATAACGGATACAAAAGTGATCAAATAAGGGCTTAAACGACCACTCAAAAAGGTACATTTTAAAACCTTATCACTTTCAAACAGGAAAAACAAAGGATCCCAAAATTAGTTTTAATCCAGTCTATTATTCACGTCATAATTGTTTATTTTGATAAGGTTTATTCGGGTACAGCCGGCTCAGGGTCACTCTGAATCTTCCATGACAAACCTGACCACAAAATATACAAAGAGGGCTGTATTAATATGTGGGCAGATATAAAACCATAGCTGACCAAATATGGTATACAACATGTGCTTACCGTCTCATTTTCTTCTTGTCAGTTGTAGTGTCGTCCTCACCATCCTGGTTACCATCTACATATATAAGTTCAATATCCACGTCTGGATGTTCAATATCCACCCTGAAAATATTCGAACAATGTTTGTCATGTTAGCTCTGTTGCGTAAGTAATAGGTTTAAGGTAAAACCGTTAAAATCTTTGGTATTTATGTTGTCACAAAACGTCTTATGTCGTGATGACCTCTTTTTTTTCTTATCATCTGCAGGGGTAGACTTAAGCAACCGTTTGAACGATGAGGCCGGTGGCACATTCGGCTTGCTATTTGCATCGATAGTCCCAGTATCTTGCCCAGCAGCCAAAGGCATAAGTTCATCATCAACGTCTGAATCTTCAGGGTCCACTCTGAAAATAACAAAACCATGCTTATCAGGTATGTTTTTTTTGCATTAGCAAAAAGTCCTAAAGGAACGAACATTGTTATTATAGGACATTTTTGGGAGACAAATATTACATCCCTTGATTACCTATTTTTCTTCTTATCCTCTGTAGGTTTGGACGGTGTAACGACAGATGGAGCTGGGGTTATTGTCTTGGATGATGCAACTGGTCCAACAGTTTCATTATCAATGGTGCTTGAGCTTTCAGTTTCAATGGACGGATGAGGTGAGTCCACCGCCCAACACGTAAAACTCTCAAACTTCCCATACTCATAATAGGTATGACTTTTGATTTCAAATAGGTTTGTTGTGCCAATGAGATCGAGTATGGGATAAGGCAAGTTGGCGTGATCATCGAAACTCTGCATATCAGATCGTGAGTAATGGGGCATGGGAGTAGGGGTGCAAATAAACACTAAAATTTCATATGTACCTCTTTATCGTCCGTCAATAAGGCCGAAGCTGGAAACTTTATCAAGTTAACTGAGGCCTCATCAAAAAGGACCACCACAGTACTGCCGGTATCATCCGAGATACCAAGCTCAAGGCGGTACATGCGTAGAGCATGTAGTGGATAGTAAGTATAAATGTCAATAATTATATATATTGTACACAAATGTATAACATATGAGTCACAAACCTAATAGTACCTTATCACAGGGTATTCAATCGGCCTTTCACATGAATCACACCAAAAACGGCCACCCTTCCTAGTAGCTCCTTTCTTGCAGCTGTCACCTCCACATGACGGAAAATTCCATCCCTTTCTAGTACGCACATCATCAATCTTGGCTTTGCATAGGAAAGTCGCGGACTGCATAAATAAAATATATCAATATCATGCAGTTTAAGGAGGCTACATAGCTGACGGGGGGAAAAAGAAACAGACATCATTTTTCCGATTGCGGGCCCACATGAGCAGATTCTCTATCGTCCCATCTTTGGGTTCAGAGATGTGTGCACCCAAATATGCTGTTGAAGACACAACACTTCTAACAAACAGGTAAATGATCTTGGTAAGTTAATAACAGTTCGAATCGTATCAATTTTAAATTTTATATTCAAACAATTTCCTACCCGGCGTCTTTTTTCAATGCGTTGATTGCAGGAATGTCAACAGAATCTAGTATTTGTGGGCTGAACTACTCGATAAATAGAGCTTATTTGAGAGGTAAAATTAAAAACCAAATTAGCATGGTAAAGGTGTCTACTATGGAAAAGGTAAATAACCCAAGCTGACTCACTGTTATAATGCTTTGCAGATGTGGACGTCACCACAACAGCGCACATGCCTGTCTGTTTTGATTTCTTTTCAATCAACATATCAGCGAGCCCTCCCCATAGAATCACCCGTATTGATTGACCTCTGATGTCACGGGGAAAAAAATAAACAAACGGTTAGTTTCTTAACACATATTGGCCAAAGAAAAGTTATAAATTTGTCAGCATCAAATGCAAATAACATAAATACGAACTTTTGATTGGTCAGGTAGAAATCATTGTTTTTTGAGCCTGCTTTCGTATGATTCATCCTTCCAACATTCGTCACATAACCTGCGACATCTAAGAGGTAACAATTTTTATGGCAACACTATTTAAGAGAAATTTAATTGAACAAACATACAAAATAGTAAATTACCAATGAGATATTTGTTATCCGTAGGATTGATTTGATCTAAATCCACCAGCTGAAAAGGATGCCTGACAAACCCTTCAGATACAACCAAGCATTTTCTTATTGACGTTGATCCATCAAACTCTATCATAAAGGTATCATCCTTCCTAACTCTAAAGTCTTCCTTGTTATGCATGACAACAAAAATTTTAACAGTGTAAACACCCCCTCTTTTAACCTCAAGAAATTGTGAGCCACGTTTGCCCTGGCGGTACAATGGATAACATTACCTTGCAACAGAACCATGTTAAAAGTTGTTGTTAAATAATACATACATTTTGTTATCCTTTATTATCTATTCTTATAACTCAGGTATTGGGGAGGTATATATGCATATACCTTTGCATCAGACACCAAGAAATCGGTGCTCAAGTACCGGCCTGTTGCAGTATTCACATCCCACATTCTACACAACAACACCACAATGGTACCAGTTGATTCAAGATTCAATTCGTTTAGGAACAACTCACCATTTGAGCATCCAACTTGTGCAGCCATGATAACACACGTAATGGACCTTGTTGGTTTTATTCCTATTGGTCTTCATGCCTCATTTATGGAGTCTCCATTTAAGAGATGTGTAATTGATAAGTGATTCGGCTTCTTTAAGGGCGCATAACTGCAGCCCTTTTGTGTTCCAATGCATATGTTGTACCAAATAATGTATTCATGTAACCACCAATACGATCGTTGAGCTTCTGCATTCATGGCATTAGTGATTTTTATCCTTTGAACATAGGATTTTGGAAACTTTTCGCCTCCTAAAGCTAGACGCCTTAATTGAAGTTTACATATTTCAATAATCGAAATTCAATCATATGGCTTTACACGGATTGTATCGTACAGATTGTTGTGCACATTCACTCTTGCACATTAAATTAAGGGGTTCAACTTTATAGTAGTATAGATAATGGTTGTAAAAAATTATATGTAGCATTGTGGCAACTAAAATAAGAATGAGAAATGAGGGGCCAAAACTTTTTACATAACCAAACTGGCAAACTTGTACCAGATTTTAGTAGTCAAACTCTCTCTTGACTTTCCATAAGTTTCTAGTAGTGTGTATAACTACCGACTACTTAAATCAGTAGCAGATCGAGGTGAGTTCATTTGTAACCTCTTTGGTCTTCAAGGCTGGTATGTCTTCAGTTTTCTGTTTTAACAGAAAATATTATGACTTATCTATGCTTCCTATTTTCAGTATCAGTGATATAAAGTATTTGAGTTTAGATCTTATACCTGATTTTCTGGTTTCTGTGCATTACAAGTGTTTGATAAAATGCCTGACTGAAAACATAGGCTAAAGGGTGGTTTGGATGAGGGTTTGAAATTGATTTAGGATAATGTGTTTTAATGACATGTAATGTCTGCATAAAGTTGTGATGATTACTTACTTTTGAGTTTCGATGGTAGACGTGTTGTCGTTACAATAGGTTAAGGTTTCTAATCTCACCTCGTACACATTTTGGGGTGGCAAGGAAAGGGTCGGAAATGGTAACGGGATACCCCGGTTAGGCCGCGTACATCTGAGTCAAAAGACCAGCTCGCCCTTCCCGGGTAACATTAACAGGGAAACCCTCATCTGTTTTTACCTATTGTGGTCAACATTTTCAATTGGCTATATTAGATTAATTTTGTAGACCTATCTTGAACTTTACCTGGTATTAATTTTTTCTGCATTAGTTGGTAATTCTCCAACAATTAAACGTTGACCTCGAAGGAGTTGCCTTCAAATAAAATCAGCACCCTTCTTAAAACCATAACTGAAAACATACTATGAGCTGAGACTTAATTAAGCTTTTGACATTCTTATTACTATAATAATATTTGTTACAATGATTTTGAAGTGATTGGTTGATGTTAGCTGTAGACTTAATTTTGGATTTGGGTTCATTATTTTTTATGCTCTTTGCTGTTCATTACCCATGAAGCATAGACATCTATGAGAAATAGGTTTATGTGGCTGTTACTAGTTAATAAAAGTTAGAAGTAAATTTTAGTGAATTTTGCTTCTTAATCGAGTAACAAATGAACAACAATGGGATGTTTAGGGGGTTTTGGAGATTGCTTATTTTTGCTTAAATAGCAGAAGTAGACTTATTTTAAAGTAAATAAGTAGACAAGTTAATAATGCTTATTTGAGATAAATTGAACACATTCGAGTATATTGCATTTTTTACATGTAACCGGATAAGATAAGAAATATGGTTGAATTTTTGCAACAAATTGTTTAGTATATTGCATTTCTAATAAATATGCACTACCAAACTCTATTATTTTAAGGGCTTGGGAGTCCGAATAAGAGGTCTCAAGTTCGAATTCCGTTAGCTGCAAACTACTTGGGGCCATCCACTCTAGCCATATACACTCCTTTGGAGGGCTTACGAGGTGGTCTGTGGAGTCCGTTGTTTACCTATCTGGTTGCCTGGTTGGTCACCAAAGGTGGCTTGGGTGGGTTTCCTTTGTACCAAAAAATAAGTGTATTCTCGTAAGTACTTATTTTTAAGCAGCTTATAAGTACTTAATTTTAAACATAAGCAAAATCTTCTAATAATCAATTTTGTTGCAACTATTATCACCCTAGTTATGTGACTTTTTAAGTTATCAAACTACTTAGACTGAGTGACTTGACCCATACTCCGTCCCGGCGTTGTGGTAACCATTTTCCATGTGTTTGTATAATGTTCAACTTGTAGATTGATCCAGAATAAAGTGGATATAGACGCTTGTAACTCAAATGCGTTGATCTATGAAACTTTGTTTATCTTCAATTGATTTTTGTGCTAACTAATTTTTTTGCAGCATCATTTAGTATTGGCCCAACAAAAATATTTCAAGATGAAAGCTCAATGTTTGTCTTCAGATAGAATCACCACCCTTCCCCCACCCATAATAGAAAACATCCTATGTCTTCTACCAATTAAAGAGGCAGCAAGGACAAGTATCCTCTCGAGGGATTGGAGATACACTTGGACCACAATTCCTAAACTTATTTTTAATGAGAAAGATATGTTTTCTGAATCTACTGTTGAGAAAAAAAGCTTTTCTATCTTTGAGCTAGTATTCAGGGAAGAGATAACCCAGAGTCGTAAACTTTTCTATGCTATACACCAAGTTCTGTTACTCAACCAGGGTCTTATAGTTGAGTTTTCCCTTTCCATGAAAGCGGATCTCAGTTGTATCGAAATTGACCAAATATTACTCCATTTGTCGAGGAAAAATACTGTTAAGAAACTTCACTTGAGTTGTTCGTATGACCTAACCCTATGTATTTTCTCATTTCATCAATTAACGGACCTATATCTCCATGACTGTGCTATATACCATCATCCAACAATCAGTGGATTTGTTAGCCTTAAAAGCTTATGTTTGGAGTATGTAACCATTTCTAAAAAAGGGCTTATGCATATCTTATCAAGCTCTCCATTGATTACAACATTTAGCATGGTACGATAGTTGTTACTTGAATATAGTTTTAGACCCTCATGGGCTTTCATTACTTATCTAATAATATTATAAGTTGCTGCAGGTTACAAGATATACTAATATTTCTGTTGATTACTGTTCCACTTCCACCATCCTTGATCTATTTAAGTGCTTACCTGTGATTGAACATTTTACGTTTTGCGTTTGGGACATTGAGGTAATATTTATTCACATGATATATTATTTGATTAAACTTGGGGAAATTTTTATGGGTTTTAGTAATTGTTTTGGCATATGTTCAAGTGTTTTGGTCAAGGAGTGGTTCCACAAAAGCTTCCAACCTCATTAATCCACCTAAGTTACGTCTGTTTAAGAATGTGTTTCCACGAAAGTTCTTGGTTGGATTTTCTTTCTCTTTTGATCAGAAGCTCCCCAAACTTGGAGAAACTTGAGATACTGGTAAATGACATAAACCTATTTTGAATCATATTTATTTTGATTTTCATGATGGAATACCCTGACACTAGAATTATCAACAGACTCATTGTGAAGTTCATCTAGATTATGACTATTGGGAACGGGATATAGTCTCCTTTACACTGCCAGATCATTCAGATATTAAGTTGGAACATTTGATTGAATTCAAGATTGGAAACCACGTCAGATACTGGAAGCTTGATAGCCACATGAGCAACTTGAAGCCAGAATTAGAGCTAGTGAAACTTATCCTGGCAAAGTCGCCCGTGCTCAAGAAAGTTAATATAATGCTATCTGATGAGTTTACCAAGGATGATGAGTTGGAGATTTTGAGCCTTCTCTTAAGCTCCCCGCCCAAATCGCCTCTGGTAAAAATATACTTAAATATATGCCCTGTAGACGCAACTGGCCGCAAATCACCGCTTGAACTTTAAAAGTCAAGCTGGTAAAGTTGATGATGAGAATCTACTGATGGTGTCAAGTTGCTACTTGTTTTTTTCTGGGATATCTTTGGTTCAAAAATAATGTTACTTAAAACTTTTGGGATGTTAAGACTAGCAGGCTAGCAGCATATGATGTTTCCAGCATAGTTTTTTGTGCTGCAGTGGTTGTGGTTTTAGTTGGTTGGATGTAAGAGATTTTTCTGTGTTTCTTTATATAAATTTCTGTGCTAAAAGCGGTGTGGGTTATCAATAATTCAATATTTTGCCAAATATAACAAACATGACAGTTTTTATATTTTTAGTTGTATAAAACAAATGTTTACACTTATATGTGCTTACAAAATTGAAGTTATTAAACAAAATTCAAGCATAGTGTGTTGAAATACAGCAACGATTTTTTATGAATGTGAATAATTTCTTGGTCCAATTTGTAGCTAAATTTATATGTTAGTGCTTGATAACTAGTTTTTACCATGTCTATACGGCTTTTGATACGGTTTAACGACTAGGATATTAAGATCCATCTAGTACGTTACTTTTAACGACTATGATATTAAGATCATTCTAAAAATATGGTATCATATATATTTTCGAACAATTGATCCCACAGAACTTTTAGATTCTGAAACCAAAAAGCAATAAACCACGATAATACCTTAAACCACTAATGACGACAATAATATCATATTTTACACCATAAACCACATGTGATTTTATTGTAGAGAATTTTAATAACTATATAAAATAAAATTAAACCACTAATGATGACAATCTATGTATTCTAATATAATGCACTTTTGTACTACCATATGGAGCTAATAAAATTAAGACTAAAATACACCGTTGGTCCCTAAACTTGGCTGGCCGGATCGCGATGGGACGAACCTCGCCCTTTTCATCGCCACAGGTCCAAACCTTGGCCATTAAATGCCAGATTTGTCCCTTGACCAATAATGCCGTTGTCAACGTTATGTTGGTGAGGGCAAAACCGTCTTTCAATGTAGCGTACTAAATAAAACCGTTGTACAGTGTATGTAGCTAGTATATGTGTGTAAAAAGGTTTGGTCTACATTTATCACCCATCCCTAAACTATCCTTCAAAACCCGTCTTCTTCAAAACGATAATTGTTTGAAGATGGTACGTTGCTGGTGTGGTAAGCAAGCTATTATTCGCACTTCGTGGACCTCTGCCAACCCAGGGCGTCGATTCTTTGCTTGTCCTGTTCAAGTAAGCGCGTCTTAATATTTCTTGTGTCAGTTTGTAACAATGGTGGTTGTTTAATGATTTCTCATAATCATCAATAGGGGTCTTCTTGTCGGTGGATAAGATGGTATGATCCTGAAATCTGTGCTCGTTCAAGAATGATCATACCAGGACTTTTGAGGGGGAGAAATGAGCTTGAGGCAAGATTAGTAGCTGCTCAAGGTGATGTAAGGAAGTGGAAGATTTACATGGTGCTAAGTTGGATGTTGTTCTTAATTGTTTATGCATTGGGATAACTTTTTAACCTTTTATGTAATGAGGCTACGTGATTAATGTTCTGTATCTTGAATTGTAGTAACCTTGTTATGAAGTATTTACTTTTGTTTGATTCTGATTTTCTATGCCTTATGGGTATGCAGATGGTTAGCAATTTGTTTAGGGTTAACTTTTAAATGTCAACATTCTTATGAGGTTCTATTTAGCTTTGGTTACTTTTGATGCAAATTATTCACACATCAAGCTTAGTCAATCTAAAAAAATACACAATAATGACATGGTTCCATAGTTAATGCAAATGGATATAATTCCAACTGCATAAAATTGCATACTTTTCAAAGCATGAGAGCTACAGTTAGACACACACACAAACATATGTTTTTAGAGTACATAACTTGTCCATCGAAAATAACATAGATGAAACATCGTCTAGATAATTAGCATAACAGATTTGACCTATGGTGAGGCCATCATTCTTTCCAGTGCAGCCTGCTGCCTAGTCATTCTTCGTTTAGCAGGCTGGGTTGAAGCAGAAAGTGCTTGAACATCAGTCGACTGCGTCTGAGAATCAGACTGGGATTGATCATGTTGCTGGGATTGACACTGGGCTTGCTCATGCATGATGGGATCGGCAATTGCTTCAGATTGATGTTGCTGGGATTGTGACTGGGATGCATCATGTATGATGGGATCTTCAGTTGCTGGCTCTTGATTTTCAGATTGAACACCACTTCCTTGAACTGCACTAACTTGGCTTTCAACAACAACACCTGTACCTTCAGCTTCTTTATCTGCTGCTACCTTTTTACCTTTACGATGTTTCTTTTTTCCTGCAGCTTTAGTAGGCACCTGTTTGACATTTCCCTTTTTGGCAGTTCCACTACTTCCAGCTCCAACATACCCTAGGCATGTTACCTTGTTGTGTCCAGCAATGCCACAAATACTACACCTGACACTCTTCCAAGCCCTTGACAACTTACCATCCTTCACAATCTCTTCAGTTTCAGGAGCTATCCTAACTCTTTTTCTACCTCTTGCGGTAGCCGGGTGTGTTTCGGATTTCGGTGGAACAATTGTTGTTGGCATAGTTGATTTTTCTCAATGTACACTGCTAGTTATAGGCTGGACATGGTGTTTGTAGGTAGCCTCCCAAGTGAGAAGATAGTAACAAGGATGAGCCCATGTTTCTACAGCTCCGATTTGTTGGCCATTTAAAGCCATATTCCAATTGGTAGCAACAACATGTTTACATGGTAAACCTGTTATCT
Source organism: Chrysanthemum seticuspe (assembly GCA_019973895.1). Classification (NCBI taxonomy): domain Eukaryota; kingdom Viridiplantae; phylum Streptophyta; class Magnoliopsida; order Asterales; family Asteraceae; genus Chrysanthemum; species Chrysanthemum seticuspe. Next base: position 160,843,485 of record BPTQ01000003.1, read on the forward strand.
CCCACCTTCTGCAAGTACAAGTCTTGTGTACAACATTAACTACACATTGGTCACCCCATGGTCCACTAACCTGAAACTTTGATCCCCCATTCCATAACACATTATACTTAACAGCCTCTTTCTTAATAGCCTCTAGCATGTGTTGTACAGTTGGTGTTAGTGGCCCATCACTCTTCTCAATCACCATAAGAACATGCATTATCCTCTTCATACAGTATTCCCTGATGTATTCTAAGGCTGTAATAATTGGTTTGCTTAACCCCTCTTTTATTTTCTCATGAAACACTTGACACATGTTATTAAGTAACACATCAGAAGTAGCTCTCCCTAAAGATGACAAGTAATAAACATGTATTAATTATAACTGTTTATACTGCATTTATGAATACAAAGTAAGTGAAACTGATAGATCACTTACATGAAAAATGTGACCTTGACCAATGAATCGGTGGTATCTTACTTAACCAATCATGGGCTGGTTGATTAAGTTTCTTGAGATCAGCCATAGCTTTCAGAAACTGTACAACAGTTGAGGCTATTGCACATTTCCATAGATGGTCTTTGTAGGCCCTACCTTTCCATTGCAATTTCATTTTCTCATGAATGCTTTTAATACAGAATCTATGTTATGCACTTTCAAAAACTTCTGCTACAGCTGTACTTATATCCTGCACAAAATCAAATATCTTTACTGTCTGTTTCAAAAACAGTGAGACTTAAATTCATGAACAGAGTAAGAGAGTACCTTATTCATGTCAGTAATAAAAGTGATGCTTGAAATTGGCCCAAGTGCTAAATCATCGGATAAACAATGAAGAAACCAAGTCCATGATCCTATGTTATCTGAATCAACAAAAGCATAAGCGAAAGGGTATATACCATTGTTGCTATCAATTCCTACAGCTGTCATCAGTTGACCATTGAAAGGACCACAAATTGGAAAAGTAGCCAGCCCCAACAACGATCTCCCACAATCTTTAAATCCTTGCTTCAGTGCACCTAAACAAACATACACTCTCTTGAATTCTCTGGTCGGAAGAGACTCATCCGGAGGTCGTTCCACATTCATCTCCACTGTTGTATTAGGGTTTGTATTCTGCAACTCTTGAACATAATCTCTCAACATGGTAAATTGTAGCCTGAATTGACCCCTGATGGCTGTTATTGCTAGGTTTTTGGCCCTTAAAACCTTCTGCAGGGACACTTGAAGGTGGTATTGGTTGGTAAGTTGATTATGCACAGACCTGACAGGAAGCTCTGGATTTCTTTCAACTTGTGCTGTAATTTTCTGTGAGATATAGCGAAGGTCAAAAGCTCTGACTTCCCTTGATTGCAAACAAGTGTGTTGCTCATTATATGTTCTGACCGACTAGATACCTGTCTCACCATTCCTGCCGACAAACAATAGCCATGGGCAGAGTATTTGTGAAGGGTCATTTTTGGAAGAAAGCAATGCACTTAAACCCCTTCTGCTTAATGGACTTATAGATGGGCCAATATCGAGTCCAGGACCTTCAGTTGGGCCTGAAACTGGAACACAACCCCTACACCTGACCCTTATTCTTGTTTTGTCATTCTTCAAAAAAAAACAACTCCCTCCTAGTTTCTATTAAATGCTCTCTTACTAGGTTTTTTACTTCCCCTGTAGTACCAAACTCCTGACCATTATAGAAAAAAGTGGTATAGACGCCATTAGCAAAGTGTGCGTGTTGGAAACTAACATGGTCACTGCAAAATACTTCATCAACCATCACAGGTAAATCATTTACCAACTGCCTGTCATCACTTATATTACTGGTTGTTCCTTCTTCACCTAAATCATTACTCTGACCTACTTGTAGCATACCAAGCTGTGCATCATTCTCTTGACAAGTGTTATCTTGATTTGGTTCAACTGCATTGCCAAATTCACTAGTGTCACTCGCTTGTAACAGAGTAAGATCAACAACAGGATCCTCTTCCATGTTATCCTGAGTCAGTTGAAACAGAGTTACATCCACATCAGGCTCCTCAAACCTGTTATTCACATCAACTAGTGGTCTGGCTGCTTTGTGTAAATGCTTCTCCCGTGTCAATTGAAACATATTAACCTCAAAATTTTCAGGCTCCTCAAAGGTGTTATTGACATCAACTAGTGCTGTTCCACCTTTGTCAAAGTCCTTCCCCTGAATCACTCTAAACAAATTAACCTCAACATTATCAGGCTCCTTTATAGCATTCTCCTCATCAATAACTACTAAAGCACGCTCACTGTTTTGAACAGGTTGGCTAGAAAATGAGCAGTCTAAGGTGGAAAATAGTGGCTCAATGTTTGGCAAATTGCTAGATTCACCAATATCATTGACGTCCACATGCAATTGTGTAAGTTGGATAAACGGATCTAGGGAAGGTTCATTATCTATATCATCTAACACCAACCGTCTACAACAGGATTGAATAGCCGCAGTAGCAACTTTTCTCCTATCTTCATCCGTCTCCCAAAACACAGTCTTAATTGATTGTGGGGACATTTCAGAAAGTTCTAATCTAGTCTTCCCTATTTCAACATACACGTCTATCAGCTTATGCTGTATGACAACATCTTTCAACAAGTCTAGATTAGCAGCTTCACGCAAAGAAAACAAACCGTCGTCTAATGTACAACCAGGCTTAAGAAAGTAGAAATAATTGGTTTGTCCAGACTCATAACCGATTTGGGTCATGAGAGCATCCATTTCATCAACAGATACCTCTTTTATTTCCACAAGATCAACAAGGCATTTCTTGCCTCCTTGATATATCCTACCTGGAAAGTATTTGAATGTACCTTCATAATGTAACATCATGCTAAACGATCCAGGTTCACCCGATGTATAAAAAAATGTACAAAAACATTGTTAAGCTAAAGTTACCTAAAAGGGGAATAACTTAATCAGTCATACTAACATATGATTGTAATAGGCTCTAACCAAAAAAGACTTACAATATCTCCTGACTGCAGCTCTTTCCTCCGTTTCACGATCATCATATAAAGGATATTCCCTTACTCGCCACAGAGTAAATCCAAGGTGGTTGTTTGTTATTTTCTTACTCAGATTATTTGATTTGATGATAGACATTGCATTAGGGTTTTCTGGGTAGGCTTCCAAAACAAGTTTGGGGATGAGCAATGAGTACACCGTTTTGTTATATTGTACAAAATGGCGGGAAGTTGGACAAGACAGGTGCTACAATATATATCACAAAATGACTATCGTACCCTCAACAGTAACTTGATTACAGGTTTTTTTTGCGTATAACGGAACTTTGACAACGTCGTTATTGGTCAAGGGACGAATCTGACATTTAATGGCCAAGGTTTGGACCTGTGGCGATGAAAAGGGCGAGGTTCGTCCCATCGCGATCCGGCCAGCCAAGTTTAGGGACCAACGATGTATTTTAGTCTAAAATTAATTGCAATGATGTGTCCATCCATATTTAACCCTTTTGTACTACACCCAAAACGCATCATTTTGTTTAACCAGTCATTTATACGCTCTTGGGTCTATTTTTGTAAACCATTAATCACATATTCATTCACCTACCCTTATTCCTCTAAATCCATTAATTGTTCAAACAAATCATCTCCAAAAATATACATACTATTTGTTATTTACATCAATGCTTTACAGTTTCAGTTCACCCATTGATGTTAATACATTCAAAAATAACATCCAAAAATAACCTCTGAATCCTTGCCAATGCTTTTGTTGTTGGCCAAACCGAAAAATTGGTATGTTATTTTTTACAAACCCTTGAAAAAAATTATTTGTATTGGTTGGGGGAAATTTTATTATGATTTGGTTGTTTTGATCTATGCAAAGGTAGGGGTGAGATCAATAAAGATTACATAAAAACTAAAGATCAAATGGATCAATCTCAACTACTCATTTTTTATCAAATTAATTAAATTCACTTTCATCATTATATTTAAAAATTAAATATCTTACAAACCATTAATAATTAGATAAAACTAATTATACCATTACGACAAGAATAAAATTATTTTTGTATAGAGATCTAATATTATATACTTTCGACGAACTTATTTTTTATCGTTTTTTGCGGGTTTCGATATATTACACTATAAATGAAAATTTTAAAAATACTTTTTTGTGTTAACACAACCCGTAAACCCTAACCCCTAAAACCTAAAAAACCCTAACCCCTAAACCCTAAAACCTTAAACCCCTAAAAATCCAAAACCCCTAAAACCCTAACCGCTAAACCAAAAAACCTAAACCCTATACGCTAAACCGTAAGAAACCTAAATCCTTAACACCTAAAAAGCTTAACCAAAAAAAGTCAAACCCCTAAACCCTAAACACCTAAACCCTAAACCCACAAAAAAGTCGGCGAAAAAAATTCGTCGAAAGCATATGATGTGCGATATCAAATTAAAGGTAATTTTATGCTTGTCGTGATGGTATGATTAGTTTCGTCTAATGATCAATGGTTTGTGAGATATTTAGTTTTTATAAATGAAGGTGAAAGTTTATTTTATTGTTTTGATGAAAAAATGAGTGGTTGAGAATGGTTTATTTGATATTTAGTTTTTCTGTGATCTCTATTGAACCAAACTCTGCAAAGGTATGTTATTTTTATAGAATTATTCACCGGGTTCATTCATTTATTTTAACAGAAATGTTATTCACTCTTTGAGGCCCTATTCAAAGCTCGTTTTAAAGGTATGTTATTCTTACTTGGTTGTTGTAACTTCAGTTTTGATGGCCACACGAGGAACTTGGAAATTGGGTGAATGTATGCCCATTTGAAGGAATGTTAATTACATCATTGTTAATTAGAAATTGGATGAGAAGTTATGTAATCTATGTGATAGTTAAGTTATTCTTTGATCTGACTTTTATTTATCTATCTTTTAGGAAGATGTTGTCAAGCAAGCTATTGTTGGAGGTTATAAGAACGACCCCTAATTCATGGTTTCACTTATTGCAAAAAGGTTTACTGCATTGCTTACTTATTGCAAAAAAATCATTGTGCATTAGATTTGCTCATAATGAAATTAAAGACTTGAAAGACACTCATGTCTTAATAGAAAAAAAAGTAACTCCCAATACCGTCTTCCATGGGTTATGGGTACCCAATACTGTTTCCGGTGTTTGGGGGAGGTTAAGATGTAGACAGCCTTACCCCTACCTAAGGTAGAGAGGCTGCTTCCAGTTCTATCAGAGGTAGAAAGGACCTCCGGCCTTTTGTAGGGAGTGAGGATCGAACCCCTAACCTCTCGGTTGATAGGCAAGGAGTTTTCCAACTGATCCAACCCTACTTGTTTCATGTCTTGATAGAAGTATGCCTTTATTTGTTGCAGGTAGCGATTACATAAAAATTAAGAATATTGTTTTATTAAAGTTTATATGAAGTTTTTTGTTCATTGATTAATATATTATTGAATAGGGTTCATCAACTAAAGAGGATCAGCGATCAATATGAGTACAAGATTGCTACGAATGAATAAAGGTTAGAGTTCTTTTTTTTCCTATTTACATCAATGTTCTACAACACAACATTATGTAATATAATCACAAAAACATCAAAGTATACATGCGGAAGCGTATAGGATTTATTAACGAATAATTAATTAACATAAACAAGAATATGCGTACCTTACTTGATTCTAGCCGAACAAGAATCAAATCCACAAACTAGCAATTTGGATGAACCCTAATTAGGATTTATAGGATTATATGAATTACCCCTTACCGTTTTGTAATTCAATCTAAGAATACTAACAATATTGTGTTAGTACCACTTTCTTGTACACACGTACTATACCGAATTAAAGCAATGCTAGTTTTAATCAAACAAATAACTTGGTTTGTAAAAAGATGGTGATCGAGACCCTAAGGGAGGTGTATGATCGGTTTGGAGCAAAAACACACACAAAACAATTTTAGGTTTAGCTTAATGAGTACAAGAGATAAATTACAAACACCCTTGGTTTTGTATTTATACCCAAACTAACTTGGTGAACAAGTTTGAGTTGTAGTTGGGTTGGGTTTGTCCTCCCTTGGCCGATCGGTTGTAATCCCACAAGAAGGATTCCGGAACCTTCCCAATATTTACAACTTAGTCCTTTTCCAATTACATTTAATGACCGTTAGTCCATTACAACTAATTACTTAACGTCCGTTAGTTATTTCGTTTAATTAATAAATAAATACAACATTTATATTTTGTTGATACAAAATTTGGGCTTTCCTTATTTGGACTCCGGTTCTCGTATCAATTAGACCTTGATGCTTGAGACCTGCGCACTAAGTAAACAAAAATAACCGTTAGGCTTATCGTGGGATTGTCTCCCACGATTATCCTCCGGCGTGAGAGTAAGTAATCGGTTTTTAGGGTTTAGTAGAGAGTTAGTTTTAAGATCGTACCTTTAATGAGGGCCGAGATGCCCTTTATATACACACAAAATCCTTGTTGGTTTCGTGTTCCCCAACCTTCGGCGTATCCCGCCTAAGTCGGTCAACTAATGCATATCTCATAAATAAGAGATATCTGATATCTAAAACTATAAATAACTTCGGGTTTGGGCCTTCGTGAGCCCAAACCGTTACCGGGTTAGGCTGTTCGCACTGGGCTTAATTGCTAGTAGCGTTCATTGGTCGGGTTCATGACCCGACTGCGGACTATACGTCATCATGTCCCCCCAGTCTAGTATGCGCAGGGTGAAACCCGCGGGTGCTAGACTAATAACTGTAGCCCATATAGTCTTCAAGGCGTAGCGGAGAAGCTTCAAAGGTTTCCCGCCTAAAAAAATACAGTGAAGCCAGTCAACTTAGGTCAAATACATCCCTCGGGAAGTGTGGGAAAGTGAATGGAAAGTGTCCCATGTCAGCAACTCCTATCCACACGTTTGGAGAAAGTGGGGTCCACGTGTCAAGCATCGCATGGATTGGAACCCTATATAAACTACCGCCTCCCTTTTACTATGTTTATCACAGTAAAAGCATTTCCACCATTGTTGAAAACTCGAAATATCAACCAAGAAACCCTTAAACTTTCAAAGGTAACAGCGCGTGCGCATTCGAAACCTTATCATGGTTTGTGGATTAACTGACTTTGCATCCGATATGATCGAGGATGAACTGCGTGAGTTCACCTTGGAATATTATATCCCGCTTGCGCTGCATCGGGTAGTTCCGGCTGCGCAGGCGTCAATAGCGGATTTCCCCGAAGGGAAAGTAGGGGTATACACGCGTTTTTTCGAATTTGCGAATCAACGTGTGCCCATCTCCTTATTCTTTTGCGACGTATTAAATTACTATCGCCTACACATATCCCAACTGCACTGTATAGGTGCAGCAAAAATAACAAACTTCGAGGTTAATTGCCGTTTGTTGGCGATTAAACCCACTATCTATCTCTTCCGCGCGTTTTACCATACGACGTGTTCAAACAGGTGGGTTTCGTTTGCTAAGCGCGCAGGGCGGCTGCAATGTTATACTGAAAAACTAGACGCGCTTAGAAACTGGAGAGAGAAATTCTTCTAGGTTAATGAGGCGTTGTTCCCATGGCGCTTCGTCTTTTATACCCAAAGTTCGCTACCGAAGGATGAGCGCCCCCTCCCTGGAACATACAGTGCAGATGATGCGGAAACGATAAACGCCAATCATATTCCCATCAGTTCCTATCCCGAGGAAATTTTGGTACACATGGGTATCAGTCGCAACTATTTCGATAGTCCTGACGAGGTGCCAACCTTCTTAGACGTGGATGACCAGGGTGGGTGCTCGTCCTTCCTACTCCTTTGCTTTATTAATGTGAGCCTTTCTTTTCACCTCTTTACTTTATATAACTCTTGTTTTTGTTTGTTCTTGCTGCGCAGAGATGGATTTGTTCAGCGTTGTGCATTTGGCGAAACCTCGCCAGGTCACCGTGGGGGTGCGCCCTTTGAGAGAGGGATAAGTCCCCATTTTGGAAGCCACTACTGGGCGCACCATAGAGATGGAGCTGGAGGAACCGGGGAGGGGGGGGGGTGATTCCACCGTTGTGCTGGAGGCAACCCCTCTGCGCAGCGTGCCCAGCCCCAAGGTTCACTCTCCTGTAGTAGAACTTGCACGCGCAGACGTAGTGGAGAGCGTGGAGGACCTCCATGTGGAGCCAGAGGAAGCAGATCAAGGGGTCAAGCGCAAGAGGGCGCCTGATGATGATGGCGCAGGCTCATCTAGGAGGAAACGCCATGTCATTCATGACGTGGAGTCATCATCGGATGATGCATCACCCATCCGCGTAACTGAGACTACTCCTCCCAAGTAAGTATTGTCGCCGAAGCACTTAGTACATCCATGTTTGTATTATGAAATAATCACAAAATTTCTTTGTTTGCGTGCAGTGTTGAAACTGCTGGGCATTCTGGGGAGTCGCCACCCCAGGCGAGTCCCATTCGCACTGACCCTCCTGTGTCAGAGAATCAAGGCGCCGATCCATTGGCATCCGGGGATGTGCCGATGGACCGTCTTGTTGAGGATCTTGGTTTGGCTGCTGCGCACCAGGCTACATTGGTTGCGCAGCTAAAGTCAAGGTATGTTGGGGAGAGCGCGCAGAGGGATAAGCAGATTGCGCTCCTGGAGGCGCGTTTGGCCTGTGCTCAGGCTGAAGCAGAGGCAACAAGCTCTTATTCCCAAAAACTTGCTGGAGAAAAGATGTCATTGCTGATCCAAGTGAGCCAGGAGCGTGCCGCATTGGAGGATTATAAGGCTTCATGCATCTGGGCTCTTAAGTATTTGGAGGAGGGGAAGAATGAGCACTTCTCTCGGTTGGAAGAGTTTCGTACATCTGTGGGAGGTTTGCTGGAGAAGCAGGAGATGAAGCTTCGCAAGCTCAGTATTGAATACGATGAAGAGCTGTATCCTCAGCTTGTTTCCACAATTGCGGAGCGCAGGTGGCTCATCATCCATGGTTTGCGCCTTGCTACCCTCAGCACTTTGGAGTCTCGAGAGGGAAGATGAAGCTGTTGGAGCTTCCTCTAATTGACCAGTTGGAGCGCGACCAGGATTATCCCATAGGTGTGATTATGGAGGGATTAACCTTGGCCCGCCACCGTGCTGATAATGCAGAGGCGCAGCCTGACTATTTTTTGAAGCCTGATGAGTCACAGTTGCAAGTGCCTATCTTTGCTCGCCCACGCGATATCCTAAACCCCTTCGCGCTTGAGAAGGAGATCCCTTTGAAAGAATCCTTAGAAGCCCATGCTATGAGGCTTGCCAAGAAGAAGGGCGTGAAGGGAAAGGCCATTCTTTGTGGTCTTGGCGCAGCGTATCTCCCGAGATCCGACGGGGTACCTGTGAGTGTGGCGACGGTATCGCGCCAGGATTCTGATCTATTGAAGAAACTAAAGGAAGCTGGGGTTGCTGCAAACCGTGTTGAGAGCTCACATCTTAGGCGTAGTAATAGTATATAGGCCGTAGCTTCTTTGTAAATATCCTTTTGTAAGAACTTGTGGTTCATAATAAAATTTTCCTTTTGTTGAAGGTGTGTTGATCTGAATGTGGTTGCGACTTATAATTTTTATCCGTCTTTGCATGAAAAACATTCTTGTTGTCTAAGAATCAAACGGTTGTATAAGCGCGAATAATATATGAAGTCCATAATCATGTATGAAAGTCATGATCTAACCTACTTGAAACATAATTTCTAAGTACTTGTATCATAATCGTGTATGGTGTGATATGCAGCGTACTGTAAATATCATATCAAGGAGTCAAGAGTCTTGATTCCTAGTCTGTTAAACGCGCACAATATGCATTGTTGCGCATTCATCGTGGAATGCGCATCAAACTTATTCCAACGTCCTGAAAATAAGGTGTTTAACAAAGGATGCATGATCCGATGTTGATGGGTTTGCAACCCTCTTACTCAACGAGTTATTTAGTAGGTTTACTCATCCTTTTACCATCGTGGGTTTAATAAGTGCATGCACGCCATGTAGGCAAAAGATAATATAACAACAATGTTGAGACATAAATAATATGTAAATAACAAATTGAAATGTGTCACGGAGTTAGCTAGAAACCGTGACGTTTTATTAATACTTGCAAGTTTTTGTAAAAAACAAGACAGTTGCCTAAGTAAAACAGAGTGTAAATACACGGATATTTATTGAGCACTTTACTAAAGTGCGGGGGTGTCCGTGCGTTGGGCCATAGCCGTTCCTAGAGATAACACCGTCTGAGATTGCAAATGTTCCATGTGCGTGGTAGCTCACGACCATCCATGTCACGCAGCTTGTACGCGCCCTTTCCTAGTGCTTCAATGACCTCATAAGGTCCTTTCCACTTCGGTCCAAGTTTTCCTGTATCTTCTGCATGGCTCGCATCATTGGCGCGATATACAAAATCGCCAGGTCTGAATGAGATGCTTCGAACTTTAGCATCGTAGTATCCCTTCATTTTTGACTTAGCTCTCGCCTCACATATAGCTGCGCGCTCGCGCCTTTCTTCCAACAGGTCCAAGTCAATACGCCGTTCATCGTCATTGGTTGTAACATTAACTTCGGTAGTACGAATAGTTGGCATCCCAATTTCGGCTGGTATGACGGCTTCTGTCCCATAGACAAGAGAAAAGGGAGTGTCTCCCGTGATAATTTTGATTGTCGTGCGGTGCGTCCACAAGACATGCGATAACTCCTCCACCCACCTCCCTTTATGTTTGTCTAAGTGTGCTTTAATTCCTTCACCCAGACTTCGATTTGCACGCTCGACTAAACCATTGGTTTGTGGGTGTTTAACCGACGAGAAGTGCTGTTGAATATTTAGTTTTTCGCACCATTCCTTGAAAGGGTTGTCACATAACTGTTTTCCGTTGTCCGAGATGATTTCCCCAGGTAATCCGAAACGTCATACGATATTCTCCCAAACAAATCGTTTTACCTGATTTCTTGTGATTGTCGCGACCGCCTTTGCTTCAATCCACTTAGTGAAATAGTCTATAGCCACTATAAGGAATTTCAATCCCCCTGCTGCAACAGGGAAGGGTCCAGCAATGTCAATACCCCATTTATAGAATGGCCATGGCGACGTAATAGGTGTTAGCTCCTGTTGTGGTTGGCGTGGAATGGTTCTGTGAACTTGGCAGTCGCCACACTTTCTTATTAAGTCCCGCGCGTCACGGTGCATCGTAGGCCAGTAGTATCCTGACCGTAAAGTGCGCGCCACAACGGACTGTGGTCCTGAGTACATACTACATGAACAAGCGTGGATCTCTCGGAGTACGTAATCTGCTTGAAGGGGTCCGACACATCAAAGCCATGGTTGTAGAAATGAACGCCGATATAGTATACCGTCCTGAAGTTCAAACCTCTGTGATGTGCGCCGTACTCGTCGGGCGTCCGTCTGCTCTTGGGGCAATACGCCCTTGCTTATAAACTCGACTATTGGAGTCATCCATGTAGGACCTTGCTCTTCTATCACCGTGGATATTTCCATCTCTGAGATGGACTTGCTCTTCAGCGTTTCCACCAATACTTGTTTTGACAGGTGCACAAAGCTTGTGGATGCAATCTTGCTCAGTGAATCCGCCTTTCTGTTTTCCCCTCTAGGAACTTGTTTGATAGTAAACCTGTAAAAACCCTTGATTAGTGACTTGGTCTTGTCGAGATATTGAATCATGTTTTCCTTTTTAGCCACATACTAGCCCAACACATGGTTGGCTACTAGCCAGGAATCCACATTTGCTTCTAGGTTGCGTATGCCCATTCGAGCTGCAATGCATAATCCAGCAATCAGGGCTTCATACTTGGCCTCGTTGTTTGTGGCTGTGAATTCAAAACGCAGTGCGTAAGTGAATTCCATTCCTTCTGGACTCGTAAGGATAAGGCCTGCGCCTGACCCATCCAAGCATGAAGATCCATCCGTGAATAGGATCCATGGTTCTTGTAGTTCCACCTTGCTTTCTGAAGGTGCATCATCAGTGTCCGGTTTTTCGATGATGAAGTCTGCTAGTATCTGCCCCTTAACTGCAGTGCGTGGTCTGTAGGAGATGTTATGCTCACCTAGCAACATGCTCCACTTCTGTAGTCGTCCCGATGTGTCGGGTTTGGAGATGATTTGCTTGATAGGTTGGTCTGTGATCACCGCTATTGGGTGTACCTGGAAGTACCTGCGTAGCCGTTTGGCGGCGAATACTAGCGCCAAGACCAGCTTCTCCATTGTGCTATAGTTAACCTCCGTTTTCTTGAGTGCTTTGCTCACAAAATATACCGGTGTTTGTACTGAATTTCTGTCTGTCAGTAGCACCGCGCTGACTGCTCCATGAGTCGCAGATAAGTACATAATTAATTCTTCCCCTGGGAGGGGCGCGACTAGCGTAGGGAGCACTGCTATGTGCTATTTAAGCTGTATGAAAGCTTCTTCTGCCTCCATAGTCCAGTGAAAGTCTCCCTTTTTTGTACACTTCTTGAGCGTTTTGAAGAGAGGGAGTGACTTATCTGCTGATTTGGACAAGAACCTATTCAAACCGGCCAATTTTCCATTTAGGGACTGGACTTCTTTCAACGTGCGTGGTGAAGGAAGTTGGATGACAGCCTTCGTTTTTTCTGGACACGGTTTAATGCCATCGGGCTCTATCAAATATCCGAGGAACATGCCTTCTGTAGTGCCAAAATTGCATTTCTTAGGATTTAGCTTCATGTTGATCTTTTGTAGTGTCTTAAATGTTTCCTCAATGTCACGTACCAATTCGTCCTCCGTATGGCTTTTTATGACAAGGTCGTCAACATAAACCTCTAGGTTGCGGCCCACCTGTTTTTCAAATGCGTTATCTACCAATCGCTGGTAGGTTGCGCCTGCGTTCTTCAAGCCAAAGGGCATCTTAGTATAACAATAGACGCCTTGGCTTGTGTGGAAGGCCGTTTTTTCCTCATCTTCTTTAGCCATTTGGATTTGGTGGTATCCTTTGTATGCGTCTAAGAAGCATTTAAGTGGGTATCCGCACAAAGATTCTACCTTCCAGTCTATCTCTGGTAGTGGGTAGCAGTCTTGTAGACATGCTTTGTTGAGATCCGTGAAGTCCACGCACATCCGCCAACTACCATCGCTCTTCTTAACCATCACTGGGTTGGAAAGTCAGTCATGGTAATAGACTTCTCGCATGATACCTGCATCCACAAGTTTGTGTACTTCTTCCAGAATTGCTTTTGCGCGCTCTGGAGCCTGGCCGCGCTTCTTCTGTCTTACTGGGGAGTATCCTTGTCGGATTCTCAACTTGTGTTCTGTAATCGAGCGTGGTACACCAGTCATGTGCTTTGGTTCCCATGCAAAGATATCCAGATTATTTTGCAAGAGTGCGCACACGGATGCCCTGCCTTTATCAGATAGCGATCCTCCGACCGATACTTCTTACTCTGGGTAATTAGGATGAATTGCGACCCTCAGGTTTGATACTTTAGTTGCGCTCTGTTCTGCGATGTGTTCCATCTCACACGTAATCGTGTTACATTCTCCAGGTGGTACGGTGGTATTGTAGAGAGTAACAATGCACCCCTCAACTAGGAACTTAAGCATCCCATGTGCTGTAGACGGTACTGCACGCATCGCTGATATCCCTGGCCTTCCAATAATGCCATTGTATGGCGAAGGGGATTTGATCACCATAAAGTTCATCCAGGCTGTCATGGAGTGTTCCTTATTACCCACATTGTCTAGTAGGCGTATTTGCCCCATGGGCCATATCTTTTCTCCTGTAAAACCAGTCAACGACGTCATGGCCGGGCTTAACTGACTTCGTATCTCAGGTCGCAGTCGCTTGAAAAAATGTTCATACATTATATCTGCGGATGCTCCTCCATCAACATACATGCGGTGGATATCGTGACCCCTTGCATTAATTTCAATGGTGAGCGGTTCTACCACTGCGTTGTCCGCAACCAAGGTGGGAAAAGAAATTTCGCTTCCACAGGAAAACTTTTGGCTGGCCTTCTGCCTAGTCTTTTGCTGCCATGACTGTATCATGTAAATGGTATCAGCCTTATCTTTGGGTGCTTCTTTTTTGTTCCCATTCTTTTGCTTATCTTTCCCATCCTTGATGCTCTTAACTAAATGGTCCAATCTGCCTTCTTTTACTAGTTTATCAATTAGTTGGCGTAATTGGACACACTCATTGGTGGTGTGGCCCTTCAGACCATGATAGTCGCAGTATCCGTTCCCCACGCGCCGCTCTTTTGGGGTGCGCATTGGTGGGGGTCTAGGGAAGTTCGCGCCTTCCGTCGCGAATATCTCTTTTGGAGTCTTGGTTAGCGGGGTATATTTGTCGTTATCTCGTCCGCTCCCCTGGCCGCGGTAGTTCTTGTTGCGGTTGCTACTCTGGTCAATGGATTGTCTCCTAGGCTGTTCTTGTGACCTATAGTTTGAGTAGCCTTTCTTGCTGTCTGCCGCGGCGTCTTCTCCTTGGATAAAGGACCTCGTGCGTTTCATAAGTTCATCAAAGGTTTGGGGGACCTTGTCATTCAACTTTTTGATGAGTTCTGGGTTATTGATCCCTTTCATGAACCCTAAGATCTTTAGTATTTCGGGTCATGCCTTGACATGTATGCACTCATCTTTGTAGCGTTCCACATAAGCGCTTGTAGATTCCCCCTGGCGCTGTTTTACCCTGGCAAGTTCGACAGGGTTTTTGGCACACTTCTTCCTTTGAGTAAAGTTCAGGCAAAACGCCTTCCGCAATTCTTCAAATCCACCAATGCTTCTGCGTGGGAGCTTACTGAACCAGGTTCGCGCATTTCCCACTAATGTGGAATTGAACATGTGGCACCACACAGGTTGTGGCCAATTTTTGATGATAGCAGCTGATTCGAAAATTTTTAGGTGCTCGTCAGGATCGCCTGTTCCATCATAGGTTTTCACATTGGAGGGCATGCGCCTTTTCTTATCTTCTGAAAAATCGCTGATGCGCCGAGTGAACGCATCCACCTTTTGGCGGCGCCAGGGAAGAGACATATCTTCCTCCTCCTGGTCGCGATATCTTCTCCTGGACTTCTAGTGTCCTGTTTCTCTGTCCTCGTTGTTCGAGGAGTCACCAGAGGATGAGCTTCCCTTCTTTCAGCGCTTGCACCGACTGTCCTCAGAATCCGAACTTGAAGAGCTTTCACTTGGGGAGTGTCGTCGTCCCAGTCTGTCATGGACCCTGCGGCTACCAAGCCTAGCGTGGACATTGGTCCGCCGTCCGTCCTTTTCGTGTTCTTCCAGATACTGCAGGTCAGCTGCTTCATCGTTCTCAACTCTCCTCCCGATCCTGGTAAACACTGGGGGGCGGCGGCTATCCTTCCCACGCCTCTCCCTCTGATAAGGCGATGAGGATGTCTCATACTCTGGGTCAAAGTTGAGTCGGGCTTGCAGGCTCCGACTCGACCTCTTTTTCGCTTCCTCTTGCATGAGGGCAGCCAAGGTTTCGTAGTTTTGAGACACGAAGTCACTTGGCGCTAATTCAGGCGTGACTCCTTCTAGAGCGAGGGTGTCTATTTCCACCACTGGTCCTTTGTTTCTGTCAGGTGCGTCTGGCGGGTTTGTGAGGCCCGTTTCTGGCACCGATTGGAGGGGAGTGGCAAAAAGGGTGCGCAGTGGATCTTCTGCACTGGTGGTTGTTGTAGTGGCATGGGCCTGACCCTTGGTTTCTGGTTGCACTGGTTGTTCTAGAGGCCTGCTTAGAGGCTGATCCACTTTGCTGCTTCTTCCCTTGTAGGTCACTATGCGATCGCTGGCTTAGGTTTCCTTGCTTCGTCATTCTAGTTCTTAGTGATTGGTCCCACGGATGGCGCCACTTGTTGATACAAAAGTTGGGCTTTCCTTATTTGGACTCCGGTTCTCGTATCAATTAGACCTTGATGCTTGAGACCTACGCACTAAGTAAACAGAAAACACCGTTAGGCTTATCGTGGGATTGTCTCCCACGATTATCCTCCGGCGTGAGAGTAAGTAATCAGTTTTGAGGGTTTAGTAGAGAGTTAGGCCTTAAGATCGTACCTTTAATGAGGGCCGAGATGCCCTTTATATACACACAAAATCCTTGTTGGTTTCGTGTTCCCCAACCTTCGGCGTATCCCGCCTAAGTCGGTCAACTAATGCATGTCTCATAAATAAGAGATATCCGATATCTAAAACCATAAATAACTTCGGGTTTGGGCCTTCGTGAGCCCAAACCGTTAGCGGGTTAGCCCGTTCGAACTGGGCTTAATTGCTAGTAGCGTTCATTGGTCGGGTTCATGGCCCGACTGCGGACTATACGTCATCATATTTAATTATCAACTTTAATTCTCATACGTAAAGTGTGCAATCCCGTGGTCTCGAGTTCGATCCTAACTCACGTCTACTAATTTATATCCATAAAACCAACAGCTCCCACTTGGATATATCTTAATAGAGTGATCACATCGGTTAGCGTCTAGCAACACTTCGATGCCTCTAGTACGACTCGAGTAAGGCTCCTGGAAAACCTTTTAATGATTTCTCATTATTATTATCCTTTTGTTTCTAATACCACGTTAAATAAAGACATGGAATTAAGTCATTCTTTATTAAACTATTCTGTTTCTCGTTGTAAGTGATTGACCAAGATTACCAAATCTTCTAAACATATTTAGCGGAGATTTTGGGTGCGGCCTCACAAACATCTTGTCAACCCTACGAGGGGCCCAACAGTATTAAACTCCAAATAAATTTGAAAGAACAAATTATATCTTGACTATGAGACTAACCCATAAACTTTGTAACATTTCTGAAAACAACCCTTATGACTACCAGTTACATATAGCGTTAAGTTGCTCCACAGAAATGCACTACATTCATGACACTTATCTGGTATCTCAAGTCTGAGGATAACTATTCATAATTTACTTATAACAATATCCACAAAGTAAATTATGTAGTTGGGATAAGTCTTATATTCAATTCATTGAATATCATTTGAAATTGGTATGCATTCTCATCAATATACTTTCAAGTATATTCTACCACATCTCTCAGATTTGTCTTAGTTTAATGATACTCCCATATCATTAATCGACAATGGACATTTAGAATAACTTAGTTATTCACGGATTAAACATGCAAATATAGGACAACAATATTATAAATGAAAATAAACATAATCCAAACTTTACTTCATCAAAATAATAAATGTTTTACAATATCCTTTATCCAAATACTAATCACAGTTATGCATGAAACTATTAGCTAAACGAAGTCCAATTCCATTAGCAAGTCCAATAAGCTTGTCTTTAGCCAAAGCCTTAGTGAAAGGATCAGCTAAGTTATCATCTGTGTGAACTTTCAATAGATTAATTTCACCTTCACGGACTTTGATAAGGTTTTAAAAGGTACCATTTTGAGGGGTCGTTTTAGTCCTTATTTGATCACTTTTGTATCCGTTATTGCTTAATATCGTTCCTTTTCACTTTTTAGGTCTCTTGAAGGCAAAATGCTGGAATGGCACTTATTTGGACGAAAAGGCGCGAATATATGAAGAAAATGGCCAAAGTCAAAATCGAGACACTCACAGCTGCTGAAATTAGAAGGCGACGGCGTCAGGTGCTAATTGCGACGCCGTCCGAGGATTTTTGTGACGGTTCAGAACCCAAAATTTGTATTTTCAAGTGACGACGTCCAGTTGTAAAAGAGTAGGCCGTCGCTACTCAGACGGCCTAGATGCAATCCAGACGACGTCAGAAGCTGAAGAGGACGGCGTCACGGACATAAGGTGACGCCGTCGCAAGGTTAACGTGGCCAAGACGAAACCCTAATGACGGCGACACGACGGCGTCACGAAACATAAGGTGACGCCGTCGCATATGTAATCTTATATATAGAATCCGAATTTTTCAGTTTTAAAGAGAGTCTTTTTGGAGTGAAAACCTAAAACCGAACCTAAGGTGTCTTGTACAGTATTTTAAGGTTTTAAACTCTATCTTACATCAAGATAAGTCTTTACTTCATTAATTCAATTATGTCTTTGATTATTTGTGTGTATGCTTGCATGTTTTCCATGTCCGGCTAATTTATTTGTGTATTTTCTTAGGAAGTATGAAACTTAATTATTGAATATTGATTGGTTGTTTCTTATCTTAGTTGATTAATGATCTAGTAATGCGATAGGTCATTCGTTGTGTACTTAATGCTTGATTCATCTTTGTGAACCTTAGAATATAATTACCTGAGTAGTTGTAAGCTAAACCATCCAAAGAGTGCCTTAGAGTAAGAGTTTATCATCCCTAGTGGGTTTGTAGACGAGACCCTTTGGTAAGTTCAAAGAGTTAGGGAGAAACGCATACCCTACAACTTTAGACACACAACGCAACTAAGAATAAGGACGTGACAACTCAACCATCAATAGGAGATAATTAAGGAGTAGTACAACCTAAGTAAACACATCTTTAAACTATCATACGATCACACATTAATTAGACATAGACTCCCACAACCTTAGTTTAGATAATTAGATAATAGTAGAGTAATCGGTAGAAATACCAACCCCCCCAAATCCAATACCCGAGATTCGTACCTTTCCATTTCATAAAATATAAAAATACAAAAAATAATCTTCCTCAACCTTAACCTTAGCGTAGTAACTCCTTACTAGCATTCCTATTCCCCTAGAGAACGATATCAATACCCGTGGCTTACCCTAATTACTACACTACAACGATTAGGTTCACTGCCTAGGGTGTTATAAAACTTGCTCGAAGAAAAGGAAGTTTCCTTGACCCCGAACGACGCGTGTAGCATTATCAAGTTTTTGGCGCCGTTGCCGGGGAATAGAATAGCTAGTTAGTAGTCCACCTCGTTTAGGTTCTTTGCTTGATTCCTATCAAGTAAATTTTTTCTCATTTTTAGCTTTCTCTTAGTCTATCCCCCTTCTTCGTGACCCTTTGTTCGTAATCCCATCACTTTTCATCATGGAAGGTGATAACCCACTACCATTCATCAACCCACCGCCAAATGACCCGCCAAGAGCCCGTACTCTTGGTGAATACTCGAGACCAAGCCACCTAGGCTATAGGAACACCATTGAGCTTCCCGACCAAGCCCAAACTACGGCCCTGCGATCCGATACCATCCGGTTGGTGCAAAACGGATGTGCATTCCATGGACTTCGTTCCGAAGATCCAAATCAGCATCTGAGGGATTTCCTCAAAATCGTCGATTCCATCGACCTTGATGCTACTACTCGGGAGACCACGCGCCTGCGTCTCTTCCAATTCTCTCTACGGGACCAAGCTAGTAATTGGCTTGAGCGACTTCCCGCCGGCTCCATCTCAAGTTGGGATGATCTTACCTCTCGCTTCCTTGCTCAATTTTTCCCACCGGGGAGAACCACTAAGCTTAGGAATGACATCTTGATGTTCCAACAATGTCAAGGTGAATCTCTCTACGAAGCATGGGCCCGATTCAAGGACTTACTTCATAAAGTCCCTCATCACGGCATTGATCTTTGGCTCCAAGTCCAAATCTTTTATGATCATGTCAACCTCCCCACTAAGCGATCCATTGACCAAGCGGCCGGTGGAAAACTTAGTGATCTCACCGCAGAAGAATCATGGGGTATAATAGAGGACCTCGCCCTCTATGACAACGAAAGTTGGGATGACCCCCGTGAGCTGCCCAAAACCGTTAAGGCCATCTCCTTGCCCTCTTCCGACCGTAGGATGATCGAACTTGAAGATAAAGTTAGATTCCTCATGAGTTCCTACAAAAATCCTAAGTCCTCACGACAAGTGAATCAAATCACTCTACCTTGTGAATTATGCAGTGGTCCCCATGAAACTCGTGATTGCACAAGGCTCCCCGAACAAGCTTTTGCGGACTACGCCTCCATACGTACCAACGGAGCGGGAGAGAAGTGGTACACTTTCAAACCCGAACAAAACAACTTAGGAAACTCATACAACCTCTCATGGAGAAATCACCCTAACCTTAAGTGGAACCAAAACTCAAGCACACCCCAAAGCTCATCTAGTTCGCCTACTAGGTTCAATTCTTTTAATACCGGGAACCCCACTCATCTTGAGGCAATTGCATCTAGATTTTTGTCATCCCAAGAAACTCGATTGAATAAGCTTGAAGTCGATTTTAAGCAAAAACAAGGCGAGATGACAACCAAGCTTGATGCCCTCTTAAAAGCCTTCAATGAGCGGGAAGTTGGAGCACTCCCAAGTGATACCATAAAGAACCCAAAAGTGAATTCGATTGCATCGACTTCATGTTCTAGTTCACCATGGGAGAGTGCACATCCATGCCCCTCCCACCCGACGGTTCACTCGGTAAATGCTATCAAAAAGGGTTCCAAGCCATCTAAGAGGTACAAAGGCCTGGCACCTTTGGTAGAGCCTACTCTTGAGAAACCCGTCAACCAAGAATACAAACCTAGTTTAGAGGAGGAGTACAAGGAACTCCATCAAGAAAAACCGATTCTTGAAGTCTTAGCTCATGCACCTTATTATAATGCTTTAAAAGAAAAATATGAGTTAGAACTTAGGCTTGGAAAACATGGGTCCGCCTTTGTGCGAAACAACTTACCTAAGAAGCTAGACGATCCCAGGCTATTCACTCTTCCGTGTAGACTTGGAACTTCCAAACCACTCGATGCTCTAGCCGATTTAGGATCATGCATCAATCTTGTTCCGTTGTCCCTCCATAGAAGCCTTAACTTAGGTAAAATTGAACCAATGGAAACCATCTTAGGTCTAGCGGACGGTAGTGTAGCACGTCCGGTAGGAATAATAAATGACATGGTAGTACACGTAGGAGAGTTGACTCTTTTGGCCGACTTTCATGTGCTAGACATGAATAAGGACCCGACATGCCCATTACTAGTTGGAAGAGGATTTTTAGCTACCGCTAGTGCCATCATCGATTGTAAGATGTCCAAAATAGTGGTAGGGGAGGGGAGTGCTAGATCCGTTTACGATGTTAAAAAGCATACATACTACAAGGATGAGGAAGTCCCACAAGAGATAGGGTTGGATAGAGAGCCTTCTAGATATGGACCTTGGATTGATAAGAACATCATAGGCCCCCAAAGACCTTTTTACCTAGATAAAGCCTTCGCTAGTGCAGCAACTTTCCAAGAAAAAGAAATGGCTAGGGACATGGAAGTGAACCCGTTCGAGGACGCCTTAGTATTTAGGAAGATGACCGAGTTGCTAGGAAGCTTGACCGTTAACCTTGTCATGAATAAGTGGAAAGTTGAGAAATCTGAACACAAGTGGGATTGGGATAGACCGCCTAGTGATGGTAATGGAGAGTGGCACATTAGGATACAAATCTATGATCCCGATGGTGAGAAGTTTGAAAAGACATATTTAACCGAACGTACTACTAGGAACTTGAATGATAAGTTTGATCCTTACGACATTGTTGAGGATAGACTTACGTATATCGGTACGTAGGAGCACGAATATGAGTCTAGCTACAAGACTCTTTAATAAAGAAAAGCGCTTCGTGGGAGGCAACCCATGCTTAATTGTTTGCTTGTTACTGTCATATATCTTTTATTAATTGTTTATCCTCATGTTTAAATTTGTAAAAATGCTTTATTTTGTTTTTAACCTCGTTTTAATTGCATATAAAGGTATTTTACATAAAGGATAAGTGTAGGGAGGATTACACACGTTTTCAAAAGAAACGTAAACATGAGAATAACAATTAACTAAAAGATATTTATGTTTGTTTGTTCAAGTCAAATGCTTGTATCGAGTCATAATGGATGTTTTGCAGAAATTTTTTCCAGATTCTAAAGATGTAAATTTTCCAGAATTTTTTCCAGAAAATCGCAGACCAGTTTTTGTCAGGATAACCTGACGGCGTCAGGAAGGAGTAAAAACATCAGATTACTTTTTTCTCGTTTTCTGAGCTACTTATAATTTTTTGGAATTTTCCAGGTCTTAATTTTCTTAGAAATTCTGTAAACATCCATTCCACAAGCATTATATCCTAGTTTAAATCGAGTCTTATATAAATTATTACCGCCGATTTTACGCGAAGGTTTCGTTTGTTTTCTTCAAGTGTGCAGGTTTAGTTTGTCAAGAAGAAGTTACATAAGATTGGAAGGAGCTTTTCACGCAATAATTCTTCTTGAAAAGGATTTAACCACCACTTTACACGGATCCTACCAAGCTAATCAGGGGAGTATTAGTTTCTTTCGTTTTTAATTACCTTCCATTATCATAACTTTGATACTTTCGGGGAACATTGGGGACAATGTTCAGTTTAAGTGTAGGGAGGGAAAATAAAACGGGAACTTTGAAACTATGCTTATCCTTGACTATTTGCTTTGTCCAAATGTGATTGTGTAATAAACCATGAGAAAATGTCGGTTAGGGTAATTTTGGCACCAAATTAAAAAATTTTCATGACATATAGGAGTGGGCCATTAGTCTTAACAAAAGCGTCTCATGGATAGGAAGTTGCATGACTAGCACAAAAACCCTTTACCACCCAAATTCCACCAAAATGTGAGGATCGCCCTTAGATTAGTAGGAATTAAAGCATTCATCTTCAATGCTTAGAGTGTGAACCGGTAGTATATTAGATTCTAGAACTTGTTTTGTGATGCATTCCGAGATCGCAAGTGAGGCTACACTTGTGTAGTTAGGAATAACTAAATGATAAGAGGCATTAGGATAACCCTTGTTTGATACCTGTAATATAATTACTTCTTCCATATCGGTTGAGTAATTCCCCCACACCCTTTGCGTTGTACTCATCTTTAGTACACGATACCCCTAGTTAACCCCTCAGAGCCTATCCTTTTCACGGTTCTCGTGATGTTTCGGTTTTTCCGGAATATCAATGAAGAGCATTGTTTACACCCCACCCCCAAATATACACCCAAATCGCCTTAGCCTACCCCTTATGCACTCACTTTTAGTGCAAATGTTTGTTATCACCCCAAAAACTTAGTTCAATTATCTAGTTGCTTGCATAAGTTGCTAAGTCGAGTCATATCCTTTGTATACAGTTTTGGGACGATTGGGATTCATGGGAAAAGTTAAAGTTTATGAAATGACGGGAAGGGAACGTTAAATTCAAATTCCCTTTGTTTGCATAATAATGTACCCCAAGTGTTTTGATCTTTTCAAATCGGGTCAAATTAGTGTTAGAGTAATAAAAACTCAAGTGTAGGGATATGCCTATAAATCCCTAGTATTTTGATGTTATCGTAGAGGATGGTAGAGTAAAAGTGTATAAAAAAAAAAAAAAAAAAAATCGAAAAAAAAAATAGAAAAAGAGAAAAGAAAAAAAAATAGAGTGTAAAAAAAAAAAAAAAAAAAACATACGGGCTACCATCCTACGTCTATCCTTTGAATTTATGTTTATTTATTTCAGTTATCTAGAGTTTAGAGTGTCGAGTCTTGGCTTAGCAACGCCATTCTTCGTATGCATTCAACATAGAGATTTTTGACTTGCCACCACTAAATAGCCTATCCCACCAAACCCTTTGTTTCCCTACCGTAAGCCTAACATTACAACCCTTTAAAAGACCTCTTTGATAGTCTTTCCTAGGTGCTTACGCCAAAGCGATGGAGTTTTGATCTATTCTCAAGCCTATGGTAATCTATGTACTAGGACCGGTTAATGAGTGTTTATCTTCCATTTCCTATTTGTTATATTTCATATATACACCCGAGAGAGATGTGAGTATCCAAACACCCCATGTGAGGTGCTAGTATGTAATTTCTGTGCTTGTTATGACTTTTGCGGGGCTTATATGTGTTGTGGACCGTTTTGAATTAATGCTTCATGACCCCTAACTTATAAATTAATTGGTTAAAAGCACATTTGCTTGAGGACAAGCAAATAACAAGTGTAGGGATATTTGATAAGGTTTTAAAAGGTACCATTTTGAGGGGTCGTTTTAGTCCTTATTTGATCACTTTTGTATCCGTTATTGCTTAATATCGTTCCTTTTCACTTTTTAGGTCTCTTGAAGGCAAAATGCTGGAATGGCACTTATTTGGACGAAAAGGCGCGAATATATGAAGAAAATGGCCAAAGTCAAAATCGAGACACTCACAGCTGCTGAAATTAGAAGGCGACGGCGTCAGGTGCTAATTGCGACGCCGTCCGAGGATTTTTGTGACGGTTCAGAACCCAAAATTCGTATTTTCAAGTGACGACGTCCAGTTGTAAAAGAGTAGGCCGTCGCTACTCAGACGGCCTAGATGCAATCCAGACGACGTCAGAAGCTGAAGAGGACGGCGTCACGGACATAAGGTGACGCCGTCGCAAGGTAAACGTGGCCAAGACGAAACCCTAATGACGGCGACACGACGGCGTCACGAAACATAAGGTGACGCCGTCGCATATGTAATCTTATATATAGAATCCGAATTTTTCAGTTTTAAAGAGAGTCTTTTTGGAGTGAAAACCTAAAACCGAACCTAAGGTGTCTTGTACAGTATTTTAGGGTTTTAAACCCTATCTTACATCAAGATAAGTCTTTACTTCATTAATTCAATTATGTCTTTGATTATTTGTGTGTATGCTTGCATGTTTTCCATGTCCGGCTAATTTATTTGTGTGTTTTCTTAGGAAGTATGAAACTTAATTATTGAATATTGATTGGTTGTTTCTTATCTTAGTTGATTAATGATTTAGTAATGCGATAGGTCATTCGTTGTGTACTTAATGCTTGATTCATCTTTGTGAACCTTAGAATATAATTACCTAAGTAGTTGTAAGCTAAACCATCCAAAGAGTGCCTTAGAGTAAGAGTTTATCATCCCTAGTGGGTTTGTAGACGAGACCCTTTGGTAAGTTCAAAGAGTTAGGGAGAAACGCATACCCTACAACTTTAGACACACAACGCAACTAAGAATAAGGACGTGACAACTCAACCATCAATAGGAGATAATTAAGGAGTAGTACAACCTAAGTAAACACATCTTTAAACTATCATACGAGCACACATTAATTAGACATAGACTCCCACAACCTTAGTTTAGATAATTAGATAATAGTAGAGTAATCGGTAGAAATACCAACCCCCCCAAATCCAATACCCGAGATTCGTACCTTTCCATTTCATAAAATATAAAAATACAAAAAATAATCTTCCTCAACCTTAACCTTAGCGTAGTAACTCCTTACTAGCATTCCTATTCCCCTAGAGAACGATATCAATACCCGTGGCTTACCCTAATTACTACACTACAACGATTAGGTTCACTGCCTAGGGTGTTATAAAACTTGCTCGAAGAAAAGGAAGTTTCCTTGACCCCGAACGACGCGTGTAGCGTTATCAAGTTTTTGGCGCCGTTGCCGGGGAATAGAATAGCTAGTTAGTAGTCCACCTCGTTTAGGTTCTTTGCTTGATTCCTATCAAGTAAATTTTTTCTCATTTTTAGCTTTCTCTTAGTCTATCCCCCTTCTTCGTGACCCTTTGTTCGTAATCCCATCACTTTTCATCATGGAAGGTGATAACCCACTACCATTCATCAACCCACCGCCAAATGACCCGCCAAGAGCCCGTACTCTTGGTGAATACTCGAGACCAAGCCACCTAGGCTATAGGAACACCATTGAGCTTCCCGACCAAGCCCAAACTACGGCCCTGCGATCCGATACCATCCGGTTGGTGCAAAATGGATGTGCATTCCATGGACTTCGTTCCGAAGATCCAAATCAGCATCTGAGGGATTTCCTCAAAATCGTCGATTCCATCGACCTTGATGCTACTACTCGGGAGACCACGCGCCTGCGTCTCTTCCAATTCTCTCTACGGGACCAAGCTAGTAATTGGCTTGAGCGACTTCCCGCCGGCTCCATCTCAAGTTGGGATGATCTTACCTCTCGCTTCCTTGCTCAATTTTTCCCACCGGGGAGAACCACTAAGCTTAGGAATGACATCTTGATGTTCCAACAATGTCAAGGTGAATCTCTCTACGAAGCATGGACCCGATTCAAGGACTTACTTCATAAAGTCCCTCATCACGGCATTGATCTTTGGCTCCAAGTCCAAATCTTTTATGATCATGTCAACCTCCCCACTAAGCGATCCATTGACCAAGCGGCCGGTGGAAAACTTAGTGATCTCACCGCAGAAGAATCATGGGGTATAATAGAGGACCTCGCCCTCTATGACAACGAAAGTTGGGATGACCCCCGTGAGCTGCCCAAAACCGTTAAGGCCATCTCCTTGCCCTCTTCCGACCGTAGGATGATCGAACTTGAAGATAAAGTTAGATTCCTCATGAGTTCCTACAAAAATCCTAAGTCCTCACGACAAGTGAATCAAATCACTCTACCTTGTGAATTATACAGTGGTCCCCATGACACTCGTGATTGCACAAGGCTCCCCGAACAAGCTTTTGCGGACTACGCCTCCATACGTACCGACGGAGCGGGAGAGAAGTGGTACACTTTCAAACCCGAACAAAACAACTTAGGAAACTCATACAACCCCTCATGGAGAAATCACCCTAACCTTAAGTGGAACCAAAACTCAAGCACACCCCAAAGCTCATCTAGTTCGCCTACTAGGTTCAATTCTTTTAATACCGGGAACCCCACTCATCTTGAGGCAATTGCATCTAGATTTTTGTCATCCCAAGAAACTCGATTGAATAAGCTTGAAGTCGATTTTAAGCAAAAACAAGGCGAGATGACAACCAAGCTTGATGCCCTCTTAAAAGCCTTCAATGAGCGGGAAGTTGGAGCACTCCCAAGTGATACCATAAAGAACCCAAAAGTGAATTCGATTGCATCGACTTCATGTTCTAGTTCACCATGGGAGAGTGCACATCCATGCCCCTCCCACCCGACGGTTCACTCGGTAAATGCTATCAAAAAGGGTTCCAAGCCATCTAAGAGGTACAAAGGCCTGGCACCTTTGGTAGAGCCTACTCTTGAGAAACCCGTCAACCAAGAATACAAACCTAGTTTAGAGGAGGAGTACAAGGAACTCCATCAAGAAAAACCGATTCTTGAAGTCTTAGCTCATGCACCTTATTATAATGCTTTAAAAGAAAAATATGAGTTAGAACTTAGGCTTGGAAAACATGGGTCCGCCTTTGTGCGAAACAACTTACCTAAGAAGCTAGACGATCCCAGGCTATTCACTCTTCCGTGTAGACTTGGAACTTCCAAACCACTCGATGCTCTAGCCGATTTAGGATCATGCATCAATCTTGTTCTGTTGTCCCTCCATAGAAGCCTTAACTTAGGTAAAATTGAACCAACGGAAACCATCTTAGGTCTAGCGGACGGTAGTGTAGCACGTCCGGTAGGAATAATAAAGGACATGGTAGTACACGTAGGAGAGTTGACTCTTTTGGCCGACTTTCATGTGCTAGACATGAATAAGGACCCGACATGCCCATTACTATTTGGAAGAGGATTTTTAGCTACCGCTAGTGCCATCATCGATTGTAAGATGTCCAAAATAGTGGTAGGGGAGGGGAGTGCTAGATCCGTTTACGATGTTAAAAAGCATACATACTACAAGGATGAGGAAGTCCCACAAGAGATAGGGTTGGATAGAGAGCCTTCTAGATATGGACCTTGGATTGATAAGAACATCATAGGCCCCCAAAGACCTTTTTACCTAGATAAAGCCTTCGCTAGTGCAGCAACTTTCCAAGAAAAAGAAATGGCTAGGGACATGGAAGTGAACCCGTTCGAGGACGCCTTAGTATTTAGGAAGATGACCGAGTTGCTAGGAAGCTTGCCCGTTAACCTTGTCATGAATAAGTGGAAAGTTGAGAAATCTGAACACAAGTGGGATTGGGATAGACCGCCTAGTGATGGTAATGGAGAGTGGCACATTAGGATACAAATCTATGATCCCGATGGTGAGAAGTTTGAAAAGACATATTTAACCGAACGTACTACTAGGAACTTGAATGATAAGTTTGATCCTTACGACATTGTTGAGGATAGACTTACGTATATCGGTACGTAGGAGCACGAATATGAGTCTAGCTACAAGACTCTTTAATAAAGAAAAGCGCTTCGTGGGAGACAACCCATGCTTAATTGTTTGCTTGTTACTGTCATATATCTTTTATTAATTGTTTATCCTCATGTTTAAATTTGTAAAAATGCTTTATTTTGTTTTTAACCTCGTTTTAATTGCATATAAAGGTATTTTACATAAAGGATAAGTGTAGGGAGGATTACACACGTTTTCAAAAGAAACGTAAACATGAGAATAACAATTAACTAAAAGATATTTATGTTTGTTTGTTCAAGTCAAATGCTTGTATCGAGTCATAATGGATGTTTTGCAGAAATTTTTTCCAGATTCTAAAGATGTAAATTTTCCAGAATTTTTTCCAGAAAATCGCAGACCAGTTTTTGTCAGGATAACCTGACGGCGTCAGGAAGGAGTAAAAACATCAGATTACTTTTTTCTCGTTTTCTGAGCTACTTATAATTTTTTGGAATTTTCCAGGTCTTAATTTTCTTAGAAATTCTGTAAACATCCATTCCACAAGCATTATATCCTAGTTTAAATCGAGTCTTATATATATTATTACCGCCGATTTTACGCGAAGGTTTCGTTTGTTTTCTTCAAGTGTGCAGGTTTAGTTTGTCAAGAAGAAGTTACATAAGATTGGAAGGAGCTTTTTACGCAATAATTCTTCTTGAAAAGGATTTAACCACCACTTTACACGGATCCTACCAAGCTAATCAGGGGAGTATTAGTTTCTTTCGTTTTTAATTACCTTCCATTATCATAACTTTGATGCTTTCGGGGAACATTGGGGACAATGTTCAGTTTAAGTGTAGGGAGGGAAAATAAAACGGGAACTTTGAAACTATGCTTATCCTTGACTATTTGCTTTGTCCAAATGTGATTGTGTAATAAACCATGAGAAAATGTCGGTTAGGGTAATTTTGGCACCAAATTAAAAATTTTTCATGACATATAGGAGTGGGCCATTAGTCTTAACAAAAGCGTCTCATGGATAGGAAGTTGCATGACTAGCACAAAAACCCTTTACCACCCAAATTCCACCAAAATGTGAGGATCGCCCTTAGATTAGTAGGAATTAAAGCATTCATCTTCAATGCTTAGAGTGTGAACCGGTAGTATATTAGATTCTAGAACTTGTTTTGTGATGCATTCCGAGATCGCAAGTGAGGCTACACTTGTGTAGTTAGGAATAACTAAATGATAAGAGGCATTAGGATAACCCTTGTTTGATACCTGTAATATAATTACTTCTTCCATATCGGTTGAGTAATTCCCCCACACCCTTTGCGTTGCACTCATCTTTAGTACACGATACCCCTAGTTAACCCCTCAGAGCCTATCCTTTTCACGGTTCTCGTGATGTTTCGGTTTTTCTGGAATATCAATGAAGAGCATTGTTTACACCCCACCCCCAAATATACACCCAAATCGCCTTAGCCTACCCCTTATGCACTCACTTTTAGTGCAAATGTTTGTTATCACCCCAAACCCTTAGTTCAATTATCTAGTTGCTTGCATAAGTTGCTAAGTCGAGTCATATCCTTTGTATACAGTTTTGGGACGATTGGGATTCATGGGAAAAGTTAAAGTTTATGAAATGACGGGAAGGGAACGTTAAATTCAAATTCCCTTTGTTTGCATAATAATGTACCCCAAGTGTTTTGATCTTTTCAAATCGGGTCAAATTAGTGTTAGAGTAATAAAAACTCAAGTGTAGGGATATGCCTATAAATCCCTAGTATTTTGATGTTATCGTAGAGGATGGTAGAGTAAAAGTGTATAAAAAAAAAAAAAAAAAAAAAAAACATACGGGCTACCATCCTACATCTATCCTTTGAATTTATGTTTATTTATTTCAGTTATCTAGAGTTTAGAGTGTCGAGTCTTGGCGTAGCAACGCCATTCTTCGTATGCATTCAACATAGAGATTTTTGACTTGCCACCACTAAATAGCCTATCCCACCAAACCCTTTGTTTCCCTACCGTAAGCCTAACATTACAACCCTTTAAAAGACCTCTTTGATAGTCTTTCCTAGGTGCTTACGCCAAAGCGATGGAGGTTTTATCTATTCTCAAGCCTATGGTAATCTATGTACTAGGACCGGTTAATGAGTGTTTATCTTCCATTTCCTATTTGTTATATTTCATATATACACCCGAGAGAGATGTGAGTATCCAAACACCCCATGTGAGGTGCTAGTATGTAATTTCCGTGCTTGTTATGACTTTTGCGGGGCTTATATGTGTTGTGGACCGTTTTGAATTAATGCTTCATGACCCCTAACTTATAAATTAATTGGTTAAAAGCACATTTGCTTGAGGACAAGCAAATAACAAGTGTAGGGATATTTGATAAGGTTTTAAAAGGTACCATTTTGAGGGGTCGTTTTAGTCCTTATTTGATCACTTTTGTATCCGTTATTGCTTAATATCGTTCCTTTTCACTTTTTAGGTCTCTTGAAGGCAAAATGCTGGAATGGCACTTATTTGGACGAAAAGGCGTGAATATATGAAGAAAATGGCCAAAGTCAAAATCGAGACACTCACAGCTGCTGAAATTAGAAGGCGACGGCGTCAGGTGCTAATTGCGACGCCGTCCGAGGATTTTTGTGACGGTTCAGAACCCAAAATTCGTATTTTCAAGTGACGACGTCCAGTTGTAAAAGAGTAGGCCGTCGCTACTCAGACGGCCTAGATGCAATCCAGACGACGTCAGAAGCTGAAGAGGACGGCGTCACGGACATAAGGTGACGCCGTCGCAAGGTTAACGTGGCCAAGATGAAACCCTAATGACGGCGACACGACGGCGTCACGAAACATAAGGTGACGCCGTCGCATATGTAATCTTATATATAGAATCCGAATTTTTCAGTTTTAAAGAGTCTTTTTGGAGTGAAAACCTAAAACCGAACCTAAGGTGTCTTGTACAGTATTTTAGGGTTTTAAACCCTATCTTACATCAAGATAAGTCTTTACTTCATTAATTCAATTATGTCTTTGATTATTTGTGTGTATGCTTGCATGTTTTCCATGTCCGGCTAATTTATTTGTTTGTTTGCTTAGGAAGTATGAAACTTAATTATTGAATATTGATTGGTTGTTTCTTATCTTAGTTGATTAATGATCTAGTAATGCGATAGGTCATTCGTTGTGTACTTAATGCTTGATTCATCTTTGTGAACCTTAGAATATAATTACCTGAGTAGTTGTAAGCTAAACCATCCAAAGAGTGCCTTAGAGTAAGAGTTTATCATCCCTAGTGGGTTTGTAGACGAGACCCTTTGGTAAGTTCAAAGAGTTAGGGAGAAACGCATACCCTACAACTTTAGACACATAACGCAACTAAGAATAAGGACGTGACAACTCAACCATCAATAGGAGATAATTAAGGAGTAGTACAACCTAAGTAAACACATCTTTAAACTATCATACGAGCACACATTAATTAGACATAGACTCCCACAACCTTAGTTTAGATAATTAGATAATAGTAGAGTAATCGGTAGAAATACCAACCCCCCCAAATCCAATACCCGAGATTCGTACCTTTCCATTTCATAAAATATAAAAATACAAAAAATAATCTTCCTCAACCTTAACCTTAGCGTAGTAACTCCTTACTAGCATTCCTATTCCCCTAGAGAACGATATCAATACCCGTGGCTTACCCTAATTACTACACTACAACGATTAGGTTCACTGCCTAGGGTGTTATAAAACTTGCTCGAAGAAAAGGAAGTTTCCTTGACCCCGAACGACGCGTGTAGCGTTATCAGACTTGTTCCCGAACATAGTGATACTTCCGTAGAAAATGTCTGGTGCCCTTCATGACTCCAGGTTCATTGGCAAATATGATTGCAGCAGAATTGTCACAATACATATCAATAGGCGATTCAATTGAAGGCATAACACCAAGCCCTGAAATGAATTTCCTAATCCAAACAGCCTCCATTGCAGCTTCCGAAGTGGCTATGTATTCGGCTTCTGTCGCAGACATCGCAATCGTACTCTGCTTCTTGCTCTTCTAGTCAACTGCTCCTCCATTGATGACAAAGACATAACCCGTCTGAGACTTCGTATCATCTTTATCACACTGCCAGGACGCATCACAGTAACCTGTAACACCAAGCTCTGTGTCTGGATTTCCACCATACACTAAAAACATATCTTTCGTATTCCTAAAGATACTTTAGAATATGTTTAACAGCAGTCCAGTGAAGTTCACCCGGATTCTGTTGATATCGACTGGTCATGTTCTGAGCGAACGCCACATCTGGCCTTGTGCATCTCACAACATACATAATAGATCCTACTTCCGAAGCATAAGGAACTTTCTGCATGTGTACCACCTCAACAGGTGTTGAAGCACACATATCGCTACATAAGTCAACAGGTGTTGCATATTGAATCTCTTCGATATTTTATCAATGTAAGCGCTTTGACTTAAACCAATTAACCGCTTTGACCTATCTCGGTAGATCTTGATTCCCAGAATGTATGCAGCTTCTCCTAAATCCTTCATGGAAAAACACTTCCCAAGATATGCCTTAACATTTTGCAAACTTGGAATGTCTTTTCCCATAATTAATATGTCATCGACATAAAGAATAAGGAAAATTACATCACTCCCACTAACTTTGTGATATACACATGGCTCATCAAGATTTTGAATAAATCCATACTTTTTGATTTCTCATCAAATCTCTTATTCCATTGCCTAGATGCTTGCTTCAATCCATAAATGGACCTTTAAAGTTTGCATACACGGTTTGGAAATTGTGGATTCACGAACACCTCCGGTTGCTTTATATAGATGTCTTCATCTAAGCGACCATTCAAGAAGGCGGTTTTGACATCCATCTGCCATATCTCATAGTCATAGTATGCTGCTATAGCTATGAGAATTCTAATAGCTCTAATGTTCGCTACAGGAGAAAAGGTCTCCTCGTAATCTATGCCATAAGTTTGAGTAAAACCTTGCGCAACTAGATGAGCTTTATAGATGTGTATATTGCCATCAATGTCAGTCTTAATTTTATAGAGCCACTTACTTCCAACCACCGTGGCGTTTGGAGGTAAGTCAATCTCTTCCCAGACTTCATTTTCTCTCATGGATTGCATTTCCCCATTCATTGTAACTTGCCATTTGTCCTTTTCAGGACTTGCCATGGCAGCTTTATAACTAGTAGGCACTCCAAGATCTCCTAACATAGTTTCCTCAACCTCTACGTTAAGACATATACGTTCAGGTGCACGTGTAGACCTTACGGATCTACGAACGGGAATCACTTCAACTTCTGGTGGAGGACCCAGACTATCAGGTTCTACCAGAAGTACGTTAGTGTTTTCAGAAGGTAATGCATCTTCTTGATCATCTTCCAGATCATAAACTCTCCCACTGAATTCTTGAGATACGAGATCATTTTCAAGAAAATCTCCATACCTAGCAACAATTACTTTATTTTCAGTTGGATAGTAAAAGTAGTAACCCATAGTTTCCTTAGGGTATCTTACGAAGATACACTTTACAGATCTTTGTTGGAGTTTATCTGCTGAGTCACGTCTAACATACACCTCGCAACCCCATACCTTTAAATAAGATAGGTTAGGAGCTTTACCATGCCATATTTCATATGGTGTCTTATCAGCCTTCTTTGTGGGAACCATATTTAGAATGCGATCAGCTGATTCTAAAGCATAATCCCAAAAGGATAAAGGTAGAGTAGTAAGATTAAAAATAGATCATAGCATGTCCAACAATGTACGATTTCTTCTCTCAGATACACCATTTTGTTATGGAGTATATGGAGAAGTGAGATTCTGGACAATTCCACTCTCAGCTAAGTAATCTTTAAACTCTTGGCTTAGATACTCTCCTCCTCTATCGGATCGAAGAGCTTTAATCTTCTTTCCCAATTGCAGTTCTACTTCCGCTTTGAAAACCTTGAATGTTTCAAACACCTCATGTTTATGCTTAAGTAAATAAACATACCCATAACGGCTGAAATCATCAGTAAAGGTTAAGAAGTAGCTAGCACCTCTCTTTGACACATGTCTAAGTGGTCCACACACATCAGTATGAATAAGACCAAGTAGATCAGAAGCCCTCTCCATATTGCTGTGAAAAGGTTCTTCGTCGTCTTCCCAGATATGCATGACTCACATTTATCAAATGATTCATCATTGATATTTTGCAAAAGCCCTTCTTGTTGCAGCTTATGCATGCGAGCCTTGCCTATATGAGCAAGTCTATAATGCCAAAGATAAGAAGAATTCAAGTCCAACTTTATTTTCTTATTGATGCTAAACATCGAATTATTATATTTTTTAGATTCATTTCCAATCACATCAATTTCAAACACACCATTCACAGTAATCGCATCAAAATAAAATAAACCATTTAAAGAAACATAAATTCCATTACGTGAAATAGTATGAGTAAAACCATCATCCAACAAAACTGAAAAGGAAACAACACCTCTAATTATAGAAGGTGCGTAACGACAATTGTTCAATAACAGTACTAAGCCCGAAGGCAATACTAAACTAAACATTCCTATGGCTTCAACAGCTGCATGTGCGCAATTTCCCATGTGCAGATATTGCTCCCCATAGGCTAGCTTCCTTTCCACTCTAAACCCCTGTAGTGTATTACAAATGTGAATACCACATCCAGTATCATATACCCAGGAATTTTTATGATTTAGAGTAAATAATTCAATGACAAATAAATTACCTGAAGGACCGGCGCCCGAGGACCCGGCGTACTTCATCTTATTTGCCCGCAATTCATCAAGATAGAGAGCACAGTTTCTCTTTCAATGCCCAACGACCTTGCAGTGGTGGCATGCTTGATCCTTTTTAGGATTTTCCTTTCTAGGAGTAGGGTACTTCTTGGGTTCTGGTTGATAGGCCATAACCTTTTTACCTTTATCAACTTTCCCTTTTCCCTTCCCCTTTTTGTTGTTCGCACGCTGCGGTTTTGGCTTATTTATCCTCCACCCTGAATAGCAAGTACCTGGGGAGTTGGAGCCTTTTGAGGTAACCCTTTCTCATAGTCAATTAGCAATGCGTGTAGGTAAGTAACTGTCTTCCCTACCCAGTGCATATTGAAATTCCGAACAAAACCATTGAAATCCTTGTTAAGGGATCTGTTGATCAAGTTCGTGGCCATGTCATCTTCATAAGTCTTGCCAAGTGCCCTTAATTGGTCCATGTAACTTTTCATTTCCAGTACATGAGCACTTACGGGTTTACCCTCTCCCTGCTTGCAGCTGTGTAATGCATCGATCAAGTCATAAATCTCTACAGCAGCTGGTTTCTCGAACGTAGTTCGAAGTTCATTGAGCATGTTAAATGGGAAGTAGTTTTCGAACTGCTTTTGGAGAGCAGGTTCCACCGTTCCCAACATAAGACAAGCCACATCATTATGACACTTATACTCAATTTTCCAAGCATCCTTTTCAGCTTGAGTAGCTTCAGGTGCTATTGGTTCAGCAGGGCAAGGTTCATACAGATAATTCAACCGGTCAGCAACTCTACAGACAATTCTCAAAGAGCGGTGCCAATCATTGAAATTCTTAGAGCCAGTCAACTTTTCTCGATCAAAAAAGCTTTTGAACCCAGAACTTAGTGTAGTGTTAGTGTTATCATTATTTTGAGCCATTTCTACAGAAAAAAGTTCAAGTATTAGCATTTTTGATAATACAACTTTTCAAGAAAATAAAATATACCCAACGGTAATATAAACATATAAACATATAATTTTCTCGAAAAATAGGATCCAAATTATCATAGGTTCATTACATCAGTTGATCTGCTAGTAACGAAAGCATATAATAAGGTAATCTGTCGAACAATAATCAGCAAATAATTTCCAATTCCTAGATCATTATGGGATTTATATTTTCCAACGCTATTGCAAATATAAACATGTTTCATCCCATCTTATGCCATGATTCCAGTTCTCACTTCCTACTCAACTTAAGTGTCTAACTTAAAGAACTGCAAATATGTCCATGTAAGGTCTAACTTTACATAGAGATTTACCTCTCCATCACAATCTAGCCAAGTACTGTCATGACGTAAACTGCAACTTCAAGTGTTCCTTTTAATTAGATGGCACATAACTTAATTTATGAAGGGTACTAGTTTTGATTTTATGTGGTCAAATCAAATATGTACAAAGATGTCATGCATTCATCTTGTAGCATAAATTTAATATAAAACTTTTTATTACCAATTCATAAAGATCAAATTATCAAAGTTTTGATTGAGGTATTGGGTTCACCAATCAAGGAATTTAGCGTTAATTATCGTCAATTATACCGTACTTTTGCATAAGTGTAAACACTTAGTGTTTCAGGTAATTACCACCAAAGTGGCGCATGGAATTAAAACAAATTCGCCCTTATGATGATTTTTTACGCATAGCCTACTTGGTAACTCCAATTTGACTCGCAAGCAAGCGGAGAGTTTGGTCAGCGCTGAAGCAATAACCTCCCTTGTTAGTGCAAATATTACGATATTTAATCTATAGATTCTCATTTGTTTTGTTGATGACAAGCATGTAACTTGTAATACATAACGTAAAATGTATAAGTTACTTGTAATTATATTTTGTCTCAACATACTCTCAACACCTCTCGACGACTCAAGTCCTTGTATGCTACAACACAGGTTCGTACATGTTTGTTATGTTGCGTTATGATCAAACCCCTAACAAACCATTAAACATGTTTAGTTAAATAGTTTATAAAACACTTAAGTAAACATAAGTAAATGTGTTGGGTAAAACCCATGACCCAAGACCCATACCTATTTGACTAGATGCATTGCATCTATTAGATACATTGTATCTAATGAAATACCCATGGACCAACCCATAACCCATGACCCATGACCCAAAACCCATGGGCAAAAGGGAGCTTCCTACGGATCCCTGGAATTATAAGGGCCGGATCCCTCCAGAAGGGATCCTTGGGGCAGAACATAGTTTTGGTCTTTTTGCCTATAAATAGCAAGCCACTTCTTACCATTTCTTCACACCTTCACACATAGTTTCTCTCCACCATTTCTAGGATATTTAGATCATTAGGAAACATGTAAACCACCCTCATCTCATATGATCATAATGCTTCTAACTTTCATTTGTTGTAAGCATACTCCCGAAGTGATCCTCCAAAGCAAGCTTAGAGATCTTGCATCCTTACCTACTAAAGTGATCACCCATCACAAGATACAAGCATATGAAGATCTTCTAAAACAATCTTGGGAAACTTGTCATCTTCATTCATAGAAGACTAACTACATCATGCTTTGTGTTCTTGATGGTTAGTTTAGGATTTCATATCCATTAGACACATTGTCTTGGATAATGTCTAGTATCGTATTCTTGTATCTATGACTAGACTAGATGGTTTATGTGTTTGTGCCATAAAATACAAGGTTTGTTATGTTGGGCCACAAAACATAACGGGTGTCATAGATGTGTCAAAGGCATTAGTGAAGAGTGCCGAAGATCCGTGTTGAAGGCATTAGTAAAAGGTGCTGAAGGATCGTGTCAATGGCATTAGTGAAAGATGCCTAGGGTGTACATTCGATATGGTGTGTTTCGATGTACAAGATAGAGTAGTATTGGATCCAAGGATATTGATATCCTTAATGGTGTTGTAATAAGGAGTTGGTCTCCTTTGGGGTATATGTGTTGTGTTGGGTAGTAGTTCCTCCTTTGTAATGGAACTCGGTACTTAGCCTAGTACCGGATAAAGGGTAGGCGACGTTGAGGTAGGTGTGGTTCACCTTGGTGTGATAGAACCCGGTGGTTAGCCTAGTACCGGAAAAAGAGTAGGCGACGTTGTGAAGGCTTCTCCGCCATAAGGAGTTGGTGTCGTGTAGTGATTACGAACTCTCGAGTATGTGACTCGAGGAGTGGAGTAGGGCAAGGAAGGTGTCCTTGTAGCCGAACCACTATAAATCCTCGTGTTGGTTTGTCTATCCT
This sequence comes from Chrysanthemum seticuspe, assembly GCA_019973895.1. Lineage (NCBI taxonomy): Eukaryota > Viridiplantae > Streptophyta > Magnoliopsida > Asterales > Asteraceae > Chrysanthemum > Chrysanthemum seticuspe. The sequence continues at coordinate 160,881,433 of BPTQ01000003.1, forward strand.
TTTACTTATCGCTTTACGTTTATTCTTGCATTACATTGTTTATTTTCTATGTGGTTGATGTCTGTGTTTTTGATGCATACTTGGTCTTTCATATAGTCATAAACTATATTTAACACTTTACATATTATGACACGCTTGATCAAGAAAAAGCAACCGGACTAATAATGGTGAAACTTGATTTATAATGAACCATTAATCTTGCGGAATATTATGTGATATTAAGGGGTTGGCCTTACATGCCGTAATGCGATAAATGCATCCTCGCGTCGAGATTAAAAAATGCAATGGTTTATACTATATTTGATACAAAAGTTTTAAGTTTGAAACGGAAACGTATTCACCCCCCTCTACGTTTTCACAATTGGTATCAGAGCGGGTTGGCTCTAGTTTTTAAAACAAATGGTTTTCAAAACGAGTAAGGTCCTTGTATCAAATTTTTGGTGAAGTCAAGCATAATATGAAAAGTGTTTTTTTGATTTTTTTTTCTCTTTGAAGTTTTGTTGTTAGATATCTTGTTAATCAAACTTGAATAAAGGTAAAAATGGATAATATAACTTCATTAAAAGGTCTACAAAGGTTATACCTTTTCGTCAGGTCAAAACGTGCATTTTTGTAATTCTGTGTTAGATCCGCGGATCCCTCAGGTTACACTGGACGGATCCCTCAAGCAAGGGATCCGTGGGATCCGTGGTACAGAAGACAGTTTTTGTCTGAATTTTAAAAATTCATAACTAATTAACCGTAAGTCGTTAGAAGTCGTGCCACCTATCATTTTAAAGGTATTTGAGTCTAATTTCATTTAAAAATGTTTTCATAAATTGATTCAAAACAAAAATTTACAGAATCATTGATGTATAATAGAAAGTCATTTTTCGGTCATAACTTTTGCACAAACTTTTGATCTAATTGGAGACGGATGTTTTCATTTTTGAATAACAATGTGTCCTCTTTTGAAATTAAGGTTTTGATCATATTTATAAATATAAAAGAAACTAATCAAGCTTGGTATACATGTTTATATTTAACACAAAGCGATGAAAAGATCTTTCGTATGCTATGCTATATGATAAATTGTCTTCCTTGCATTACTTGATTATTTGCTTATCTCAAATAGCTTTTGTGCTTGTTTGATTGAATAACATATGTGGTTTCCTTACCTTGCTATTCATTCTCTTGTTTGTCTATTTAGTAATATTCTAGTAATCAATGTGCTATTTGAAGGAGTGTTTGCGATAACATCTAGTTGTGTCGAAAATGTTAGGTTAAATACTTAGATAAGTCATATAAGTTGAAAAATGTTTAAAACATGTAATACACTAAATGGCTTTTTGATTGAGTTTGTCATATGTGCAACATAAATGTTTTATGTGCTTATATGTTTTCTTGTTTTCTTGTATCGTTTTCTAAGAACAACAAGAATGTACATCGGATCATAACCTACACTTGTGTTAATGATGTACTCTCCCGTTTTCCTTTTCATGATCGCTTTCCAAGCTTCATAGTAGGATTGACAACTTGATTATTTCATCCGATATACTCAAGTAAATTATTTTGCAACGCAAATATAATTGTTCATATCCGAAAGTCCAAACTCGAGCTTTCCAACAACATATGTTAAACTAGCTCATCCAACCATTTTTTTTGTTCACCATATGGACAATTTTTTTTAACATGACACCTTCGTTACCTTAGTTGTTTCAAGTATAATATTAATAAAAACGAAGCAAAGTATCATCATTGTTACTCTTCGATAGGCCATTGTAGGAATATAAATTTTCCTAACTTGAGAATGAATATTGGAGAACTTATTGCACTAGAAACTCAATTTGACCTAACGGTTGAATTGCTTCCTTGATAGAAGTTGGGTATGTGGAATCGCCCGTAAAAATGGTCGTGTTTAGCCGTAATTGAGCACCACTAGTAATAGTCTCATATTCATTCTCTCACTTGAGAAATTTATACTCCTATGTTTTCCTAAAGTAAGTTTACAATGGAAATACTTTGCATTGTCTTAGGATTACTAATCAAACAAGTTGTAAAATTAATTTTTCTTTTAGTTAATCACAACCACTTGCCTCATCAAGCGATTATCTTGCTTTGATCGAGAAGAGCTACATGACTTCATGGACGAAGCTCATTGTATGCTAATCACCATCCATAATGACTAGATTGTCCTAAACTAGCACCTCACAACTCTTTTGTCTTGAACACCATCATGTGCTCTTTTCTTTCTAGACACATACCTTGCATGTCATTGTTAGTGTAAATGATTTACTAATCTAGACCGTAAATCTATTTTGGGCTTCTTGAATAGTGCTTGTTAAGTTTGCTAAACCTTTGTGTCATTTGTGAGCTCGATCTCATTTGATTGCCTATATGTTATCTCTACATGCTCTCCTTGCTTTGCTTAATGTGTATACATGTATACTTGCTGTAGAAATCATTAGTTTCATAATTCAAAACATAGAGCAAAATTATGCAACTATTCTGTTAAGAAAATCTGTCTCTGATGCCGGATCCCTTAGATGTAACTAGACGGATCCCTCAAGTGAAGGATTTGTGGGATTCGGGTGGACAGAAGCTCCTTTTGAGCCTCCTTGCATCAATCCAACATTCTAGACCTTATTGGACTGGTTAAACATGCTACATTAGGATCACTTAAACTTTCCTTAGGCTCAGTTGATCTCACATTCACTCATGGATGATTTAGGATCACATTCAAAGTAATTTTGATTTATCATTACTTCAAAACTCACCATCTTTCCGCTCCAATGTTTACACATTGTTCCTCTCATCTCAAAAACCTAGTTTGATATTTCTCTCAATTTTAGCAAATTGATTTTAGTCATCCTTACCTCAAAATAGGCCAAAAACTAGTTTTTAATTTCTTATGATTTTTAAAGAATTTTCCAAATCTATCTTAAGTCATCATCTGATATCTAGGATCATTTAACACCACTTGACACTCTCAAATTTCTTAGTGTCATCTTTGATCATCCACTGATGCTCATAAAGCCTCATTCCTTTCCATAAAAGGCAATCATTAGATACCATCAATCATTTTCTCTTGATCATTCAAAATCATCTTCATGTAAGACACTTAATAAACTGAGTAACTTAGGATATGTAGGTGCTAGACCTTGCTAGAACCCAATCACCTCTTTTTTCACCTCATCTGTTAGCCGGATCCCTAGACTTAAGCTAGCCGGATCCGTCTAGTGAGGGAACCGGAGGAACCGTGGAACAGTAGGTACATTATCTCTTTAAGATAATCATTTCAAATTTCCTTTTTCCACACAAGCACTTGTTCAACACTTAGGATTATCAGTTTCTTATATGTTTATAAATGAGTTGCATTTATATGATTCTTTACGTGTTCTTTCTTTTTGTTTCATGATTTTATGTGAACAATTTATCCATTTGTATAAATATTTTCCTTTTGTACTAACTCTTTTGGATTATTGTAGGATGACAATGATCGATTTCATCATCAAGTCAAGTTGTGCTCATTCGCACATTTTTTATTCCTAATCTTGCATCATCCTAACCATTTTACTCCACTTTTATCACTACTCACAAAGTCATCATGTCTACCGCCTCTATTGAGTCATCAACCAAGTCAAAGATTCACCTTGATACCTTTCATCACATCTACCACAACTTCCATACCTCTAAGTCATAATGATGATTTCTATCATTATCACCGTGCCTAAAGGTCTAGTTCATGAACTACGTGATGAAGTATGTCTCATGTTCTACCACATCCTATTTGTGTCAACCACATCCTATAAGTGTCTCACTACCACTACAATTCATGATCACTCAACCATCTTTCACAAACATCTATATTGTCAAAAGCTAAGTGAATTTCGTAATGAAATGCGTCTCATCCCTAAGCACATTTTTTTTCTTACCTTGAACAAACCTTACAACCTCTAAACCAACCATGATGATGCAAGTAGTAGGATTATTCTCTTTTTGACACTAATCCTTTCTTTGTAGGTTCATATATATACACATTGATGTGTATGGGATTCTCGTCTATTTATGGACGAAATTTTACACTAATTTTATTTTGTAGGTTCTTCTTGATGCCCTTGAGCTATGGGGAGCTTCCGTCGAGCATTTATAAAGTGCATCATATGACTTACTTGTCCAAGGACGAATATAATTTTGCACTAACTTTTTGTTTTGTAGATTTTCAAAACACACTAGGAGAACTTGACGCTCTCAATAAAGGGGAGTTTTTCATCAAAGCAAAAACATTGCAAATTTTGCAATAATTTCGTCTTAGCCTTCCTAAAAAACTTGAAGCCTTTAACAAGGGGGAGCAACCGTCAAGGGGGAGCATGCACACATTCATTCTTCAAAATTCCTTTATGTTTCAACAAAAGGGAGATTTCTTTCTCATCATATATTTTTCCTTTTTCTTTTCTTCTTAACACTAACCTTGATGTAGGTTAAGCCTCAAATATTTGATCCATTGAGCCGTTGGCAATAATGGTTATAATTCAAAGGATCTTTCTATTTTTTGTGTGTGATTCTCTAGGTTTCTCTTAAAGGCGAGATCACCACCTTTTGAAGACGTGCAAGCTCAAGGTCATGAGTTGCTAAGCTTCGTCATTAGTGTTTCGTGTTGAAGGTATTGGCGTGGTGTCCCAATTGGAGCAATAAGGTGTTTTCATTTAAACTTCACTAGGGATGATGCAAACTCGCCATTCTTGGGAGAAATTAAGTTTAAGGGACACACCCTTTTTGTTTTGACAAAGGGGGAGAAGAGTGCAAACAAAGAAGGTAATGTATAGGAAGTACGGACACAAGTAACTTTGACATTTTACCTATCTATTATGCTTACATATATTTTGTCATCATCAAAAAAGGGGAGATTGTTAGTGAAAATATTACGATATTTAATCTATACATTCTCATTTGTTTTGTTGATGACAAACATGTAACTTGTAATACATAACGTAAAATATATAAGTTACTTGTTTAGTTAAATAGTTTATAAAACACTTAAGTAAACATAAGTAAATGTGTTGGGTAAAACCCATGACCCAAGACCCATACCCATTTGACTAGATGCATTGCATCTATTAGATACATTGCATCTAATGAAATACCCATGGACCAACCCATAACCCATGACCCATGACCCAAAACCCATGGGCAAAAGGGAGCATCCTACGGATCCCTCAAAGTGTCCACGGATCCCTGGAATTATAAGGGCCGGATCCCTCCAGAAGGGATCCTTGGGGCAGAACATAGTTTTGGTCTTTTTGCCTATAAATAGCAAGCCACTTCTTACCATTTCTTCACACCTTCACACATAGTTTCTCTTCACTATTTCTAGGATATTTAGATCATTAGGAAACATGTAAACCACCCTCATCTCATATGATCATAGTGCTTCTAACTTTCATTTGTTGTAAGCATACTCGCGAAGTGATCCTCCAAAGCAAGCTTAGAGATCTTGCATCCTTACCTACTGAAGTGATCACCCATCACAAGATACAAGAATATGAAGATCTTTGTTAGGTCACTAGATTTACAACACAAGCTTAATAGAAAGAGATAGAGGCGATTGAACAAGAAATCAAACACAAACACACGTTATACTAAGACGGTTATGCGTAGAGTGTAGGTGAAAGAAAATAACTTGAACAACCAACCCTCAAGTGAGGGTTATACAAGAGTATTTATGTTAGGAATTAGAAAATTCCATAGTGAAGAGTCGGTCACCCCAAATGTTATCTAGCTTATGTTAGCTCGTAGACTTGCCATTAGTTACGTTATTTAGTAGTTTATTTATTAGTTTGTAGCGTAGTATAGCTTAGTGCAACACCGTGGAGGAAGGACGGGTCTTTACCCACTGTATCCCTGATCCACAGTCCGATAGGAGGACGGTAGCTTTGTAACTATAAATACCCCTTCCAACCATGGAAGGGGTGGTACTTCTTCTCATTTTAATCTAATCTTTCATTTGTGTAAACCTCTAGCAAGAACACCCTCTCTCTCTACTTTCTCTCTCTAAAATGGAAAACATGTATTTTGATCATCCAAGACCACCCGAATCATCAACACAATAATATTTGGATCCTAACAATTGGTACCAGAGACAAGGTTGTGTTGGTTTGTTGATTCGAATGGTCTTTTATACGGTTTGTTGTGTGTGGTTTATACGGTCTCTTGATGGTTGGTTGTTTTGATGTGTTTTGATTCGTGGGTTGTTGCAAGTTATAGTGTGGTTCTGATTTTGTTGACTGTTTTAAGAATGTCACACGCTGTTTTTGTCATGAATCTGGTTTATGCAGATTTGGTTAAAACTGTCTTGTTAAACATTTGTTGAATCCATATCAATCGTTATGCAGGTTTTAAAGTTTAAACTGTTTTTACATGGTTCTTGATAGCAACTTGTGTTCATGTTTCTTAGTAGCAACTTGGTATTAACATGTCCAGATTCAGTGTTCCAGCAAGCGAGTTATGTAACAAATATGGCTAGCGACTTGTCCATGTTTTCTTACTAGCGAGTTGAGTATGTAATACTATGTAGCGACTTGTTATTTAACAAGTAGCAATTTGTGTAATAGTTAGCGACTTAACTCCATGCTAGCGACCTGATTTCAGTGCTAGCGACTTGGTGAAAAATGGGTAGCGACTTGACTTTGGCTAGCGACTTATATTTATAAGTTAGCGATTTGGGTGTTTTAAAAGGAGGTAGCGAGTTGTTGACTCGGTCAAAAGCGAGTTGGAACTTAAGTGGTAGCGACTATGACTCAACAAGGCTAGCGACTTGCTTATGGAAAACCTAGCGACTTACACAGAATGGAAGAAGAAGTAGACCATGACAACTTGACCACGACTTTATACCAAATACCAACATTACCGACATCAGGCTATTATACCATACCCTCATCTGTCTATAACCTTTATCCATCTCCAAGACATGTTTCAACCTTTACTCATAACAAGAATCATTAACATCAATTAAAGTCGATCTCAGTATTGTTCTAACATTTTCAGAAATCTTTTAAAGATTTTTATTGTTCGAACATCACCATCATAGATCCTTTTGAAGACTAAGCTTCATTTGTATCCGAACAATCAAGAAAGATCAAAAGCTTAAACCTTTATCTTTTCTTCATTCGTTTAGGACATCATAGACTCACTAAATGACTCAAATGACTATAAGGATCTCAGACTATCATTTTTCGTGTGCTACATAAGAACAACATGACTATCAAGAGTCACTTACACGAAGTTGATTTATCATCATTGATCTTAACTTACGAAGCCTAGCTTTTTATTTCTTTTCGAAGTCAATGGAATAAATTTAACAACTTTGTTAATTTATTCAATTATTTCGTCAAAAGACCTCATACATAATCAAAACTAAGTTATATACACCTACCTTGATGCCTTGGTTTGATCTTATGGATGGTCTCAAACCTTCGTGCCATCCCTGTGGCGTTGATATTGAACCTCCGGCCATCTCTGTGGCATCTTGATTCTGTTAAAGGCCATCCCTGTAGCGAGGTCGTCTTGTTTTGTTATGATAATACTTCTACTCAGAATCATTGTTCTTAAAAGGGATGATAACTGTTTTGATGAGGCACGCTACTTTGATGGGATAATTTGTTTGTGATAGTGGCGGATTGTTTATGTGAGCGATATTAAGGTTTGGTTATTGGTGTTTAAGGATGATTGTTGATGCTTCTTTAATCTGAATGAGAGAAATGGAGGCATATGTAAGTAGCAGATGTGGAGAGAGGCGATGTTTAGATGGGGGCGGAATGTTCTGAGTGTGTTTAGGGTTTGTGACTGAATTCATAAAAGTAATTAGGGTTATGGTATGTGAGTATTAATAACCGAAGATTTAGGGTTGTAGTGTTGGATCGAGTGTAAGTTTCTTTTGGGCCGATTATATTTGACCTGATGGGCCTCAGCTTAGTACACTTTGATTCATGGGCCGAATTGATTTGAATAGATTTGAATCATACACTTTGAATACACATTGGATCTAATTAACTTGAAGTATTATTGGTGTGAATGTGTTTTTTGAATCGCTTTGGCTATTGCAACATTGATTGGCTGTTGAGAGTTGGACCATGTAGAATTTTATTGATTTACATGCTTCATCATTTATTTGACTTGAACCGTGGATAATCAGACTCGCTGTGATTGTTTTTGAATTAAACCCAAGTGTTGATATTTCCCAAGAATGAGTGGTAGTTTGATCATAAACTTTCATGAATTGAGAATGACGAGTATCTCATCTCATTTGAAGCAAACTTGGATTTGAATGAGGGTTGGATGGCTTTACTATCATGGGCTTTTGTGTGCATTTTGTGATTATATGAGTTTTGATGGTGTGAGGCTTCTGAGACTTCATGAGTTAAGAGATTTGGTTATGAGATATGTCAATGATATTTGATGGTGAAATTCGTAGTGTAATTGATATTTTGGGGTATTCATTTTCACAAATAATTTTTTGTCACAGTTTTAATTGATATTGGTAAATGTTGACTACGAGGTTGTTTGGTCGGTATTACTTACGTGGATTTGAAGTGAGGTTTTCCGGGTGCGTTTACTTAGTTCGTTTTCTTTCTTTCTACCCTTCCGCGAAGATGACTTGTTTAGGCATTTATAGAGTGTGATAAAGACTTGGCTATTTAGTTACGGTTATGATTCTTTCTCGATTAATCCACAATGTAACTATCACTCCGGTGTCTCACACAGTTGAGTTAAGCCAAGAGGATTTGTACATTGGGTACACCCTTTCTTTTTCACAAGGATGAGTACAAGTTTAAGTAACAAATCTGGGGAATTCTACTTCATGATCAAGTTTGGTATATCGGGTTTACATCTCCATGTGGTCAATTCAATAGCCGACAGAATACGTGAATGATGTGTTTACCAAAGTGTTGATTGGATGGTTGATGATGTTGTTGATGTTGGATAATGAACTGTTGATGAACCGCTGCATGTTCCCCTAAAACAGATATTCACTGAAACCAAAGTCGTCATAACACATTCAAGCTGACATTGTTTACGGTTTTGTCTTGATTTTGTAAAATCCCGCGAAAGAACCTATTTCTCGGTTTAAATCATAGACTTGTAAAATCCCGTGACAATGGAAACATCCTGGTATTAGTAAAGTGCATTTCCGGATCTATCTTACGGTTTAGTCTTGGTTTTGTAAAATCCCGCGAAAGAAACTATTTCTCGGTTTAAACCATAGAGTTGTAAAATCCCGTAATGATGGAACCATCTTGGAGAAGAGAAAGTGTAATTTTGGATCTTACTTGATGCTGATGCTATGGTTTATGCTTCAAAGAAGGGATAAAAGGGTGTACTTCATGAATTGGGTGTGTGTTTGGGTTTTCTTCATGGCAATTTGGTTATTACATGGTTTTACGGGGTTATGTGCTTTTAACCGTGGTCGGGATGAAACCATTATCAAAGTTCGTTTAAATGTCAAAGAAGGCTAGATTTGAGCAGTTAACCAGAGGATGTGACAACGGCGTTAATGCAATATTATTTATTTGAGGTTGAAGTGAATTATCACGGGCGAGTGTACTTAGTATCTGAAGGTATCGGGGATGGTTGGGTGAAGATTCTTCATGATCCTTGTTCGAGCTTACTATCATAAACGAAGACTTGGAAATCTAGTTATTGTTGGGTGTCTTTTACCTTTTCTTTTACCACTTGGGGGAATTGGGCTCATACCACCTCAAAATAACTATCACTTTAAGGAGTTACGTTGTAGTGCTCAGTGTCACATTCAATTGTGGATTTTCAAGTGGTGATGTACGTCTATTACTTGATGGTTGGTTGGTTGAAGAGTATAGAGTACTTAGAGATTCAATGGAGCATGATTTCTCGGCACCGCTCTTTGTTACACATGTGCAAGTTTAAGTCACGAGTTCGGGTTAGTTTACTTCAGGGTCAAATTCATCATATTGGGTCATCTCCATCAGCTGTCACGACAAAAAGCCTACTGAATGATAATGGTGATGATTACATGTTTTGATAAGAGAGTTGAAAAGAGAGAGATTATGACGTTTGAACACAACAGTTCAAGCCTCGTACTCTAAAGAAAAGACAAGTGTACGTGTCAGTGCGCTTTATCTTCTGAAGAAGAGAAATCTTCTAATTAATGACCATTCTCATCAACATGCTTCATGCTTTTTCCATGCGCTTCAGTCATCAAGTGAACCGGGCCACCACTGATTGTTTTCTCATTCCACTTGCTCGATTATAATGAAGATGGCGACATCATGTGCTTATTTTGCGGGAGAGAAGTGTGAATAGAACATTCGGATGATTTTCACTTATTTAATCAAGAATGGCAACTCCGTTTGCAATTCTTGAGGGGGAGAAGAAGTGTGAAATTACTGCATGGTTGATTATTATTTGAGAATATAAATGGTCATACGGCTCTAAACTCATGTAAGAACCGAGCCTCTTCTTTTCGGGTCATCTTCACATGGAGTTTTTTTTCTCTTCTAAGAGCCGTTGGTTGACATCTTCACTCGGATTGATGAGTTTATCGACAAAGTGCTTCCGGTTAATGCCTCACGTATACATCAACATGATGATTCCGAACAATCTCTCTGTTCTTGTTTGATGTGATTGGTAGTTTGGTGTTACCATCTTGTGTGTTCGTTGCAGCCTGATTGCTGATTTCCTTGATGAACATCTTTCTGTTCTTGTTTTATTGGGAGGGATTTTATTTAAGGGGATTTGCAAGATGTAAGTTAATTGGGATGCTTTTTGGTGAGATCCTTTTTTGGTGTGAGTTGAAGATGTTAACTATCTATTCCCCAACTGCACAATCTTGAAGAAGGTCGAGTCTACAGTCTGTTCTACATTTTCTGCTACATGTTAGAAGACAAGACGAGTTGCATTTAACAATCTAAAGACTTCTTCTTAATCTGGGCATCTATCAAACTGATTGTCGGTTTAGGGGAGAGCACTAATTGGGAGAGAGTTATAAGTCAGATTCAATCCCCAATTAGACTTGCTCATATTCGTTAGCAGTGACTCCTCGAGACGTTGTTATTGACTATTTCGTTTTGGACATTTGACTCAAGTTGATTACTTCGGAGTTAATCATTTATCACTTATTTGAGATTGAAGTTGACTTTCACAAAGGCGTATTCTTATTCGATAACTTGCTCGGGCTTAAGAATTTGAGTTGAAGACTTGGTTTATCTAGTTACCAGCAGTCGAGGTGGATGGTTGAAGACCTGGTTAACTATCACAATTAGGAGTTACTTTGTTTTACTCAGTGTCACACGCATATGACGGTGTGGATAATCGCAAGAGGTGTTAATGTCTCATACTTTGTTTGGGTAGTGAGTACTTAGAGATTTTCTTGAAGCATAAATTCTCTACACCGTTCTTCCATCATTAGGTGCAAGCTAAAGATACAAATGTAGGGAAGTTGACTTCAGTTTCAAGTATGGTATAGCAGGTTTTCTTCTTCAGTGGTCACTTCAAATTGTCTACAGAAGGGTTGATATAAATAGTCAGAGAGAGTCTTCAGCAAGTTGATTCTCACAAAGACTTCAAGCGATCTTCTCAACAAATTTCAAGTATTTGGGCATTCAAAGAGTTGCTGATTCTGAAGTATCAAAACCAGAAAGAGGGAAGGAGTCAAGCACCTAAACGCGAGTAAACTTGATGTACTTAATACTTCTAAGAAATTGAAGATATCCCGGGAAGACAAATGTTATTACCGCAGAGAAACTCAAGGTTTGACTCATGGCGAGTAAACTTGATGAACTTAATTCTTCTAAGTGATTGAAGATATCCCGGGAAAACAAATGTCATGACCGTAGAGAAACTCAAGGTTTTACTCATCAAAGCGTTTAGTGTTCTTATTCCAACTACGTGGGGGAAGAGATGTAAGAGAAAGTTTCTGAAGATGAAAGAGGTACACAAGTGTGTGATGATTTTGATTTTATCACAATCATCAGGGGATAGAGATTGTGTACATTGGGGATGCTCAGCTGTTTTACATGAGGGCTTAATCTGTGATTCAGAGATATAATCACTTATTCTGGTGTTGAAATCCGCAGAGATTGTCACCCGCAGAGATAATCAGTGATTCGGCCTGCTTCTTCAATGTTATCGGTTATTCTCTCTTTGGGCATTCGGGTACTTCGGGTTCTTGAGCTTCATACACTTTCTTCAGGGGAGAGAAAAGTATACATCGGGGTTATTCTTTGGCTATTGGACTTAATCTGCTACTTCGATGGTATAAGTTTCTTTGTCTTCGGGTATGTGTATTCGGGTTCGTAAGCTCTAGTCTAAGAGATTGACTGCATCAATTCAACTACTTGGGGGAAGTGGTCTCTTGACACCTTTTTGGAATGGATTGCTTCAGACTTCAGTGGTTATGAAATTTGAGAAGAATTTTAAAGAGTGGGATGATACGTTGCTGTTCTTGTTAATGATATAACCCCAAACGGAGACTTACAATGATCCTTCTTATATGGAGCAGCAAGATCGATGATATGGTGTGCGTTCTTGTGCATCTGGGCTAAGGCAAGCTTGAAAGAAAGCTTAGAATCTGCTCAATAAGAAGATTTACGGTTTGGGGGGAAGCTACCAAAGTCTCACTATCAAGTGGCTCAATTTCTCTCTTCGATTCAAGAGTCTTGGAAGCTTTGGTGGTGAATGTTTAAGAGATGATGACTTCTTTCTTCTACGACGTGCTGCTCGATATCCTTATCTCGGTACTCGTATCATCATCTTCTTTAACTATATCATCTATTCTATCTTTGTAAATATTTTTCAGAAAACAAAATAGAAAATTATAAAACCAACAAAAATCCATAAAAATCAGAAAATTTAAAAATACCAAAAATATGTTTTTCTCAAGACATGTCTTCTGGTATCGATAACATCTGCGGTCTTAGAAATGTCATTCAATAATGGCACGGGACCATAGATGAAGTTCGAGCAGGAGGTGTAAATATTTCTTTTCAAATCATGTCTCAAACTATGGCTTACAGTTATTTCAGACTGTAACCCGCGCTTCAAATTATGGCTTGCAGTTACTTCAGACTGTAACCCGTGCTAAAACTATGGTTTGCTATTATTTCTGATAGCAACCCGCTCTTCAAGGAAGGAAAGTGCTACGCTTAAACGTTTTTCACAAATTTCGTGCACTTATCCTAAAACAATTTGAGGAAAGTATGTCGAAGGACTACTGTTCCTACACAAATGTTTTTCCGTCAAAAAATTCTTCAGAAAAATATTTGTTGTTTTCAAAAATTGGTGGTAAATGAGTTGCTTGAAAAATCAATCAGAATCAGAGTTTTCATATTAATTTGCAAACTCAATCAATGACTTCTGCGCTTTAAAAATTTTCAAAAAAATGAGTCATTGATTGAAGGGGAGAATGTTTTCAAATCTATATCATCTAACGAGCTTTCTTAATTATCCTACGTGCTTAATTAAAAATGATATTTGCCTGTGTCGAAGGACTAGGAATTTAGGATATGATTGTTAGGTTTAGATGATTAGAGTTTGATTAACACATAAACCCCATGCCTTATATGATCTGATTGTTATGTTGAATTGACTTTAATTAGTCGATTGCTTTTATGGGTGATGTCGACCACCATATATCTGTATGTGTGTTCACTAACATATGCAGGTATATTGGTTATAAGAATGTTCCCGATCCGGATCCCACAATTGAAGATGATTGGATGCCAAAAGGAAAGGGTAACTATTTCTAGGGTTGACAGATGAAGAAACGGAGCTTAATTGGACTTCTATGGAGAGTTGGCATAAATGCAACGTAAGAGGTCTCACTGCATCAGCAGATGGTTTTCTTCTAATTGAGTGAAGAAACAGAGCTTAATTTGACCTCAGTTGGCATTCAAAATGCAACGTAAGAAGAAGTCTCACTGCATCAGCAGACGGTTTTTCTTCCAAACCCTACAACAACAACAGAAGCTTCTCAACCACCTAACTTATCTTTGTGCAGGATCCCATTTTTAAACAATTTTGAATAAATTGATTAAATTGTTTTGAAAATGGAAAATATTGTTTTGAAAATATATTGGTCTAATTTTTTGAAAATCACCGGACTTCTTGTTATCAAAACCTAAGTCACTCAATTATTGACTTCTGTCATGGATTGAGGGGGAGAGTGATTTAAAATAAAATATTTTCAAACGATATTTCTTCACAAAAAGTCCGTTTGTACAAAATAAGTGGTGATCTAAAGATTTAATGTTATGTCATGGTATGATTTTTTCTTTAGAATCAAGGTCTTTCAAAATGAAATTTTTTCTGTTCTTGTTTGATTGTGAAATTGTTTTGTTTTACTTAAAAGATCTCTTAAAAACTATCATACCTGACACTAACAATCTTTAATGACTTAAAATGGTCCTTATCTGTCATCTTTCAAAATTGAATCTTGCCACGTCTTTCCCCAAATTTTTCTAAATGATTTAAATCAGTTGGGATCACAAATCTCAAATGGTTTGATATTTCTGATCGGGGTAGAGATCGTGTTTTAAATCTCAAATCTGTTTTAAATGGGATTGGTTTTAGTCCTTTAAAGGCACTCCTGCCTCCATGTGCCAAACGATTTCAATATACATAATGCACATGTTGAGGAGGAGGATTTATCCAAAAACCAGATGAGTATTTAAACAAGGCCACATTTTCTCCCATGGTTTCTAAACCTAATTAAATCACTTGGGATCCAAAATCTCAAAGGGTTTGATATTTTTGATCGGGGGAGAATTTGTGATTTAATTATGAAATTGATAAAAGGTGATCGTTTTGATTTAATTGTGCACGCTGCTCTCTCATATGTGCTAAAAGCTTTCGAATCTCGAAGCATATATTGAGGGGGAGCATTTTTAAAGAAAAGAAACTATCAAGGTGCAAATGCTTTTATGTTTTAACATAAAGTACCTTGATTGAGTTTTCAAATGGTTTTCTTAATGGCCTTTGTGTTCGTGGATGTGCTTCAAAAGAACTCTTGCCTCTATGTGTTAAAACGATTTCTCTTATCCTATGCACATATTGAGGGGAAGAATTTTACCAAGAAAATCAAATGGCTTTTTCTATGAAAATAGTGATCAAAGAAAATATTTCAAAGTCCTCTTGCCTCCTTGTGCTGAACAATTTCTAAATCATACGCACATGTTGAGGGGGAGGTTTTCTAAATGATCAAAACTATTAAGGTACAAAATGCTTTGATCTCGTATCACAAGTACCTTGATTGTTTTTCCAAATGATTTTTCAATTGGTTTCAAGGAAGAATGAACAATACCAAAAGACCGACCAATTTACTTTATGCATGGAGTTATAAGGATGGTTAGGTTAGGTATTTGTTCCCACGATCCGCCAGAACCGGAGGGATCTACCCAGGGACAATCCACTAGATAGTGTAGAGTCCTTAGGTATATTGAAAAAAGGAGAAAAATGAGAAATGGGAAGAGTGCGGACTGAGACAGAGCTAGTACTGGAATAAACCCAACAAGGTTCTAGTTATGAAGTCTCGGTAAGCACTGAAGGGGTTGAAGAATGAAAAAAACTGAATGTGAAAAGGGGTGAAAAGAAATAGCCCTCCATCAATTCAACCTTAGGGCAGAAACCGGGTTCACTTCATATGCTACTGATGGTAACATCGGTATTGAAGACAAGACGTCATGGACCCAGTGACGCACTGCACTTCAACTTTCCAAACCACTCAAGTTCCTCTTAAAAGGACTTGTTTCATTCTCACGGGGAACCAACATTATCTATCGACTTTCTCTTAGAGATGGTTGATATTGAAGTAGGAGACCCTCTCCCTAGTCTCCGGCACAGGAACCAAATATGCACGATTGAGTCTAGAGCCAAGAGATCATCCACAATATCTCATTAGGACACTAAATTAATGAAGACTTGCTGTTTCACACAATGTGGAAAGTGAGAATATATTTAAGAGTCCTACGCATTATCCTTGTGGTATTGCCAGAACATCCGAGTGATATGTAAAAATATTCACAATGAAGATGGAAATCCTTCTGGAGCCAACATCAAACAAGCTCTTGGTGGGTGACATGTGAAATCTTGCAAAAGATCAAGCTTGTGACAACTGGATAGAAACAATGGGGCGATTCAATCTTGAATCAACCTTGGTCCAGGAATGGAATTGACGAATACTTTTGGAAAAACCGTTTGGTGTGCAAATCTTCTTTTCTCTAGCACATCGAATGTGTATTCATTTTCAAATTCAAAAAGTATCTCTGATTGAAAAATACTTTTAGAAAAACCGTTCGATGTGCGAATCTCTTCTTTTCGCTAGCACGTCGAATGTGTACTCATTCTCAAACACAAAAGGTATTTTTGATTGAAAATTGATCTTTCTCATAAAACCTTCGTCGTATTGCAAAAATCTTTCTTCAAGCAATACGCGATTGTTTTTCAAATCATTTTTCATCAATCAGTGAATCTCAATTTGCTGGTTCACTCACTCCGTGTTGTCTTCTTTGAGACGTTCCAGTTTGAGAACGGCTAGAGCAGCTGCGAAACCCTGTCAAGGAGATTCTTAGGAATCCTACCTGATCACAGGCAGTACTTGTACTGATCAACGGGGAACCGTGGGCCGTGTACCTCAATTCAACGAAAGTGATCAAAGACACTTTCGTGTGTTTTATTGCTAACTGTTGTTTGCAGGTACATTTGGACGGTTGCAGCTGATCAGAATTGAGCGGTCAATCCAAAGCCGCATGCTCACAGCATCCACACTTAATTGAAGAAATCATGACTGGTGCATATCTACATAACCTGGTTCTGATATTTTTATACTATGCTTCTGCTACGCTGCTACAAATATCATGAACCAGTAAAGCTTCCGCTACTCTGATGGAAAGATGTCATGATCCAGAATGTGTGAGCATGTCGGTCCAAAAGTCACAACTTCACATGATGGCAACACAATAAAGGGTGATCCAGAGATTTACTGTGGCTGATGATCTCATTTAAAGCTCGAAGATCATCAATGATGTGGATCAGTTAAAGGCCTCCACTAAAAGTACAAATCAATGCGGACTTTGAAGAATCGTTACAAATGCACAAAGATTGCGGAACTTGAAGAATTGAAGTCTACGAGCTCAGAACAAAGTCAAGAATTGATTGCTAGAAATTTGAAATGTAAAACATGGGGTGACCTCCCTTAGGGGGAGATTGTTAGGAATTAGAAAATTCCATAGTGAAGAGTCGGTCACCCCAAATGTTATCTAGCTTATGTTAGCTCGTAGACTTGTCATTAGTTACGTTATTTAGTAGTTTATTTATTAGTTTGTAGCGTAGTATAGCTTAGTGCAACACCGTGGAGGAAGGACGGGTCTTTACCCACTGTATCCCTGATCCACAGTCCGATAGGAGGACGGTAGCTTTGTAACTATAAATACCCCTTCCAACCATGGAAGGGGTGGTGCTTCTTCTCATTTTAATCTAATCTTTCATTTGTGTAAACCTCTAGCAAGAACACCCTCTCTCTCTACTTTCTCTCTCTAAAATGGAAAACATGTATTTTGATCATCCAAGACCACCCAAATCATCAACACAATAATATTTGGATCCTAACAATTTATAGGAGGGAAGCTAGGGCAACACTCCTAGTTCCCTTCCTTTCCTTTATGGGCTTAGGCCTAAGCTCATGGGCCTTCTACATAAGCTTAAGGCTAATAACAAACATAAAGGCCATAATTAAGCTAACTATTACATGTATATTACTAACACTTGATTTAGGTTTAGGAGTGATTCCAACAATCTCCCCCTAAGTGTTAGTGATGAAAAACGGTGAAGGTGTTGATGTAATAGTAGCTTTGATGTCTTCTGACATTCTTCTTTCTTGTGAGAAGAATTGCCTTGATTCGAACAATCTCCCCAGTGTAGAGAAATTGTTTTCTTTAAATGGTTCTGCTTTGACGTCATCATTAACTTTGTTCTTTGATCATTGTTCTTTGTGGTGTAAGTGATAGTATGTTGTTGTCTGCATCAAGTCTGCCTCAGGTCTGCTTCGCCGCTACAGTGTCTCCACGTCATTCTTCAACATGCTCACATGCTATTTGACGTTGGAATTCAGTACTGATGAAGTTCTTTAAGTCTTTAACTTTGTAGATTCTTTGATTTGACGAAGAATCATTCTGACTGTTGTGTTGCTTTTTGATAGAACTTCCATTAGTGATGATGTTGGCGTGAGCATGAGAAGAATTTGCATGATCATCCCGCTCCGGAGCTTCCATAAGAAGAAAACATTTCAAACGGTTAGTAATAAGCGGATTCCGGCACTTACAAGTTTGAACTTCGAGAGTGTTAACAGCATAGTGTGAAAACACAACTCTAATTCTCACAAAGGCCGTTCCTGAACTGGAGTCCCACAAGTGAGATAACGCGATGTACCGAAGTACATCTACAGTTCAGATGAGTCGCTGAGGTACACCGAAGCATCACCTCACGACTGTAGACCATTTGAGACACACTAAGCGTAATCCACGGGGAGTTACCGAAGTGACCTGCTGTCAGGGCTGTTTGATGTTGACCCTGGCAGGAGTTTCCATTCAATCACTGAGGATCACAAATGTGAACCTCTCATGAATGTTCTCGACAGATTGCTAAGATCTGTGAAGGACTCGATAATGTACCACTGATGTTCTTATTGTTGAACATCAAGTGATGAAATGTCAAGTATACCTAAGAGATCTTTTGATGAATCTCGTGGCTCTAGACTCAATAGTGTATTTTGGTATTCTTGAGTGGAGACTGGGGAGAGGGTCTCCTTCTTCAATACCAGCGATCTCTAAGAGAAAGCCAATAGTTTACGTAGGGTTCCCTGTGAGAATGAAACAAGCTTCTATAGAGAGAAACTTGAGTGGTTAAGAAGGTTTAGTGCATGCGTCACTGGGTCCATGACGACTTTTAATCTTCAATACCGGCGTCACTAAGTGACAACCAGTAGCATATGAATTGAACCCGGTGTCTGCCCTAAGTTGAATAATTTGGAGGGCTATTTCTTTTCACCCTTTTCTTTGCATTTCTTTTTAATTCTTCAACTCCTTCTTTCTCCGATTCTCATTTTCTGCTCTTTATAATCGTACCTAAGGACTTCTAAGTACTAACTATTTGTGATGTCATTGGGTAGATCCCTCCGGCTCTGGCGGATCATAGGACGGTTATTCCTAACCTTAGTCACCTTATCACTCCATGACTAACCTATGTGGCCATAAAACCAATTTTCAAGAAAATCTCTCAAAGGGTTTGTAAATGAAAAACATGTTTGAACCACTGTGAGAGTTTTATCTTTTAGCAGAAATACTCCCCCTCCACATGTGCTTTAGAGTTTTGACGGAAATCTGCACTGTGTGGGAAGAGCGCGCACTTTTGAATTAATCAACTCAAGATAGATACTCCCCCGCGAGACACAGTTACGTTGCATAGTTAAAGAGTTACATTGTCAGCTTTTAGGTGACAACTAGCTCTAATAACTACCTTGAAGGTGTATACAAGCCTCGAAAGGTTGTCATACCCGTCAGAGTTCATGTCTACCAAGAGATTCTCGAATGGTACTTTCTACTCGGACAAGTCCTTTGCGAGACACGTTTACATTACTAGCGAACTAGCTTGAAATTATTACCCGTCCAGGACAAGTCTTTTTGAGTTACTAACAGTTTAGTACCGTCAATTCGTTGGTTAAGTCTATTACACAAAGATTCATTTGCATTTACACAACATATTTCTTATCACATAAATTTTATCCCCCTTAAAAATGGCATATAAAATGTTATTTTTGAAAAGTTGAGAATAAATATGACCATTTCGAGTGTTGCGGGAAGATGATCACTATGAACAATTTGTGAACAAAGTTTTAATTCAAATACTCCCCCTCAACAAGTGATATAAACGGTTGAGGTTTCGAAAAATCATACGGGGAAGTACTTGTCCTTTTGAGCAAAACCTTGAAAAATGAAAGGTTTGATAGGTTTTACTCAAAAGTAAGAAGCTTTCGCTCCTTTTATAAGGATTGTGGCACTGAAGCGTACCACATGGTCCTTTCTTGACAAGAACGGGTTGTACACTGTTATGTGTGCACAAGCCATTCACATATATAAATCACACATCCAAATTGATAATGAGAGAAGCAGTTCAAGGGGTACCAGGAAGTGCAGTGATGTTTCTAGGAATGCGAACAGGGCGTTGATAGCCGGTGATGTTAATCCTGGGTCGACCACCAACAAAGCTTTCCAATGTTCTAAACTGATCCCTTCGAAAAAACCTTTCATCAATCATTTTGATGATCCTCCTCACATCCCTTCGATCCTGAGAATTCCATCGCTTAGGAGACCCAATCTTTTGACGTATATCCTTCAACCTATAAGCCAATCCGTCCCTAACCATCTTCAAAGTGTGATCCCCAAACTTGTGAAGATCACTACACGCCATTAAGCAATTTCGTTGAAGTTCACTGCGGTAAACGACGCCGAATGGTTTGCTAATGAGTGTATATTGTGAGAGCTGGTTGATGTCGGGAAGATCAAGCTGTGGTGGAGTGAAGTTGACACGGGCCTGATAAGATTCAACAGCCAGCTGGAGATCTTCTACACGTTCTTTGATGACTATGCGTCTGATGAATATGAGCACTGACTTGATGAATTCACGTTGTACTTCAGTGGAGAATTGTCTCATACGACCCTGTACTTTGGCAAGGTGCATGTCTTCGATGTCGTTGATAGACAAATTCTCAAAGTCAGCTTCAGAGAATGCATAATCCCGTTCATCTTGCCTTTTGACCACAATCTTCTTGAGAAAAGTGTAGTCCCATTTGGTCGAAAGATCAACGTGTTTGATGGCAACGATATCCTTAGTACTGAATACTGCATGTTGAGACTTCTGAACCTGGCAGCTTCTGTAGTAGATTCTTCGGCGTTCCGGTCAATGATGAATCCCCGTACATTGCATCTCGGTCGTATGCTTCCACTTTGTTGGAGAACAAGTGATTAGCTCTTTCCTCGATAGCTAT
Organism: Chrysanthemum seticuspe; assembly: GCA_019973895.1. Classification (NCBI taxonomy): domain Eukaryota; kingdom Viridiplantae; phylum Streptophyta; class Magnoliopsida; order Asterales; family Asteraceae; genus Chrysanthemum; species Chrysanthemum seticuspe. The sequence continues at coordinate 160,902,479 of BPTQ01000003.1, forward strand.
GCAGTTTGAGTATATGGCTGCTGGGAATGGAAGTGTCAAAGATGTAGCGTATTTCCTTGATCCATCGCCACCGTGTAGAAGAAATTCCAAGTCTTTGTTGAAGAAATATCTGAATGGAATCCTAGGTTCATCTGGTTGGCCAATTGTTGGTAGAGGTTTTGACTAGTCGGTGTAGTATGGAGGGTTGTCCCGTTTGGTGAAGTCGATGTTTGCTTCTGGGTTGAGCCAATCCATGTTGTTAGACATAGCTCGAGCAATGTTTTCAAGGTGATATTCGACCTCGATGGCAATTTCTGAGCTATCTTTCCACAGTTGAAAAGCTTCATTCTTGATTCGCCTCAACTCGGATTTCGTCATCTTCTTCACCTGGAACTTTTCTTGCAGAATCTTAGCATGCTCCAAAGTATTACCGTCTACCAGATCTTGACCTTCTTCAGGGTAGGGAGTGGAATTGACAAGTGTAGAAAACCATTCAAATTCCTGTGTTGTATCTTCATCTAGCCATGATACGACGTCAGCCATGGGCGCCTTCTTCTTCTTTTGTTTTGGCCTAGATGAGCATTCTTGTTTCTTAACTTGTTTGGGAGAGGTGGGTTGTTGTAGGGGCTCACGGACTTCCTCATCGTCACCACCCGTATACTCAAAGTGATCACCGGTTTTCTGAGTCTCGGGCGGTAACTTAGAGTCCTGAGGTTTATCAGTAGAAGAACGAGGAGGTGATCTTTGTTGTGCAGGAGTCCGTTGTGGTGGAGGTTGCATCGAGTACTGAATAGAGGATGATACATCAGACTTCTTTATGCGTTTGGGCTCTTTATCCTTATCCTGATCTTTGTCTTCATCATCTCTTGAACGTTTGGGCCTAACAGCTTCTTCTCGGAATGAGGACCTGAGTTGGTATTCCAATAGAGCTTCAAACAGTTTAGCTTCATGCGAGGCAAACGTTGCAGAGCGTGTCGACATTTGCGCTACTAGCCGGTTCACCAATTCATCATCTGAGAAGATTGTAGATTCAACTGGATTGATGCTTAAATTCATCGGAGTTGATTTCATGGCTTGTTTGTCTAGATGCAATAGATTTGGATACAGTTGTCTATTATACATCTCCTTTGTTAGTTTCAGAACGACCTCCATAAGGAACTGGTGAGAGTATCCTTTGATCATTTCGTCCATTTTCCCTTGAAGATCATCTTTCATGAGCTTCTGGACATACGCCCTTTCATCTTGCATCTTGTCAAGATCATCATGAATATACTGTATCTGATCAGCATAGAAATTCATCTTCCTTTGGAGGATGTCTTTCTTTCTGACTTGTTTGACAACATTCCCAATTCTTTTATGAGCATGAGATATCCAAGATCGAGTTGGCTTCTTCACTGATTTGGATGTTGATTTGGTTGATCTTTTAGATGGTGGTGGTGAGGAGTGAGATGATGAATCTGATGAGGAGGAGACATGAGGAGGCTCAGGGTCCTTTGGAGGTGCAGAAGTATCCTCCTTGGAACGAGTTGGACTGTTGAGAAGATAATCATCATAATTCTCTTCGTTATCTTGTCCAGATTTAGCCTTTTCTTCCGTCTAAGCCTTAGCTTCTTCATCAGTCTTTTCTTTCTCAGTCTTATCCTTTTCTGGTTCCTCAGTAGACTCCTTCACAAGCGTTTGTTGTTGTACAAGATTGGTGGCACCAGCTCCCTTATCGGGTTGATTAACCGCATCAGGACCTGGTGAAGAGTGGACACCACCACTCGACCCTCCGGGGCCACCCATTTGTTCTTGTTCAAACTCTTTAGCCTTTTGAAGGTGTCTAACGATTTTAAACTTCTTCCTGTAGGATTTATCCAGTTGCTCTTCATCACTTTCTGAGCTTTCTTCATATGGTACAAGTACAAGAGTCTTTCCTTTTCCTAGGTCAGCTGGAGGACTAGGAGGTTTAGATACCGTTGTGGCTTCATCTTTAGCAGTTTCAGAGTAGAAAGTCTCTTCTTCTGATGCAGTACCTTCCGAGTCCTCGTCAATTAGCTTTCTCTGTGGTTCAGATTTAGGTACGGGAATGGGAACAGCTTCCTTAGAAGGAACAGTCCTTTTACGAGGAGGATTCCTCTTGGGAAACTTCCTTTGACTTTCAGTACTTGCAGCACTTCCTGCACTGCCTCTTCTGGTTCTCCTTATAGGTGTTCCAGAAGATTTTTCATTGAGATGACCAACTTTGCCTTCTCTTACTGCTACTAGATACCTTTTGTATGTCTCAAGCCTTTAGATTTCTTTAGACAGAAGGTGATCAGGTAATACAGCACCCTGTTTCTTTGTTGACGATTCCTTGATTCTGACTGATAGGGTAGGCTCAGTCAACATGTCGTGATTGTCTGGGTCATTGAGCCTCTGTGGAATATCGGGATTCAGTCCAAGTGCTCTCTGGATCAACAATTTTGTGTATCTGACATAGGGAATCTTTGAGCCAAGTTTCTTGTGAAATGCCATCATGTCTTCCCATAACAGTGCTTCGATTTCGATGTCCTTTTTGTTGATTAATGACCAGAAGATTTGTAGTTCCATGAGCTTGGGATGCTCATAGCCTCTATCACGACCAGAGACCGATTTGGTGATGATGATGTAGAGGGTTCTCCACGGTTGAGGAATGTTCTTAAGCTCCACATGAGAATGCTTAGAGATAACTCCTGAAGCTTCATCATAGCCAATATCAAGCAAGAATTGTAGAACAGTCTCCTCAGTAGGTGTAGCAAAGAAGTCGGTTGGCTCGATTTCAGGAATGAGAAGAACAGCCCGTAAGTCTGCATGAGTGATGGTGACTTGTTTGTGATTGAGAGTTACAGTCACTGCACTTTGACCTTTGATCCTTTGCATTGAATTCTAGAATTGTTGCATGTAGATCTCCGGTACAGTAGCAGAGTGTGAGAGCATGTTCTGGTAGGGATGATTCTTTAGAATATCCACAACAATGAGACAAGAAGATTCTGAGCATGTGAGGGTTTCAAAGTCAACCCTGAGGTTGTTCTTTCCAATCTTTCTAGGATAGCCATTAGGGAAGATGTCAGCAATAGTGAGAACTTCTGGTGCATCCACATTCATTTGAGCAACCATGTCGTGATCTGAAATAACATTAGCCAAAAGAACCAACATATTGAAAGACATAGTGTTAGTCAATATAAGGTTTTTATTTTCTAATTATTGAATATACAGTGTCAAAGATTGTTACGAGTCCAAAGTCACTTGATGTTCAATAGTCCAATGTTGTCGTGATAAGTTTCGTGAGTTAGTTAACTTTAAGTTTTAAAGTTTATTTTATCACTTATTTAACACAACATATTAAACGATTAAGTTTATTAGTGACATTATTGGTTTCGTGATGATATGATTAGTTTATTTAACAAGTGTGTACACGTAACAATTCATAATGAAGGTCAATCATGGCTTAGGCGTAGATTTGGCAAAGTTACGCGTAAACATAAGTGATATACGCGTAGACGAAAGCTTATGCGTAGGATCCTAACTTACGCGTAAGAAATGTTACGCGTAGGAAAAGGAGACCTTATGCGTAGAGCTTACGCGTAGGCGTATAAAGACCTTACGCGTAAGGCTTACTCGTAAGAGTAGACCTTATGCGTAGAGATCACTGTTTACGCATATCCTTCACAGGATACGCGTAGTCCCATTGTAGAACCTTACGCGTAATAGTTACGCGTAGGATTTCTCTTACGCATAACTGTCTACGCGTAAGGTGATCCTTATGCGTAGAGTAACAAGGACCTTGATTCTGAGTTTTACGAGTATCAAGCCTGAAATAAAATCATCATATCATCAATCTTAACACATATATTCATTTTACAACAAATCATGGCATGAAAACATGTTAAACAGGTTACGCGTAGAAAGTCATACGCGTAAGTCAAAACCCTAAAGTTTATGAATTACGCATAAGATTTATAACCATAGGATTTGCACCAAACGTTTTCTGGTAGGTCTTAGATGTTATAAGAGTCTAATAACCAAGTTTTAACACTCAATTCGTGGTGAATCAAAAATACCCAAACTTAAGAACATTAAACCCTAATTTCTAATTCTGACTTAATTAGTGTTTATGGGTTGTTATAGGGCCTGGAAATCTTTAATACAACATGATATAAACAATTCACAACAATCTTTTTGACCACAAACCTTCACATGTGAAAACACCCAATTCGACTTAAGAACCCTAATTTTGAAAAACCTTCAATTCGTGTTTCTGGGTGGATTTAGAGGATAGAATTAGTGTCATTGATGTTAAAGACATGTTTTGATACAATCCTTTTAACCATAAACACCCTTTCATGATTTGGTGTTCTTGCGCTTATGCGTAAGACACAAAAATGATCATAACTCAAGATTAAACCGTTGGATTTTTGAAAAATTCAAAACCATTGCTTAAAACCTTGTTATAAACACGAAATCACTTACAAATTGATGATCTGATACACGGATTTGTCAAACGATTCTTAGGCGTAGGATCCTTTTGGTGTAAGTAATAAATGTGATGGAATAGTTAGGTGGAGAGTGTTTTATTGAAAAATACTTTCATCTTTTGACAGTTTTGGTCCCTCCACCTTTTCCTTTTTTATCCAAAGCCTTTTAACTTCCATTTTGGTTATCAAACAAAGATTTTAAGAACTAAACATGACGACACTCCCCCTCGACTTAGGTAAATAATGAAAGGTTATAGATATAAGTCCGAGGAGTGTCATTGAACCAGAAAAGATTTACCACCATTGATAAAAGAAACAACCGGGATATGATAACATGCAAGTACACAGATGTTTTGAAACAGTTAAGTTATAATTTTCTCCCCCTCAACACTTGATCGGAAAAATACTGAATTTTTGAAAGATTATAGTGTTGATGGAAGAAATGTACTTGCCATGTTGAAAGAAAATTAGATTAGAAGAATATTTTTGTTGTTTTATCAGGTTTTATATTTTTGTATTTTGTTTTTGAAAAATGTATTTACAAATGATGTTTTTGGTGTTTGACAGGTTTTTAAGACCGTTTTAGGAGGTCATCCAATTCCTCTTGAGTCAAACACCTCATACCAATCCGGTGGACCAACTCATTAAACCTAGCGGGAGGCAAGGCTTTGGTGAGAAGATCTGCCAATTGGTATTCTGTACCCACGAAGTATAATTCAACTGTTCCCTGTTCCACGTGGTCCTTGATGAAATGATAGCGTAGATCGATGTGCTTTGATTTCGAGTGCTGAACTGAGTTGCACGGGATCGCAATGGCACTCCGATTGTCGCAGTACATCGGGATTCTGTCAAATACGTAACCATAGTCTTTGAGTTGTGTTCTCATCCATATGACTTGAGCACAACACGCGAACATGGCTACATATTCTGCTTCGGTTGATGACAGCGATGTACAATCCTGCTTCTTCGATTGCCAAGACACCAGTTTATCACCAAGAAATTGTAGAGCTCCTGAAGTACTTTTCCTTGAGTCTAAGCATCCTGCGTATTCAGCGTCTGAAAAGGCGATTAGTTCAAAACCAGAATCCTTCGGATACCAGATCCCCAAGTTAATGGTTCCCTTGATGTATCAGAGGATTCTTTTAGCCTCAGAGAGGTGGGTTTCAGTTGGTCGCGACTGATAACGGGAGCATAGATAAACGGAAAATACGATATCAGGTCTGCTAGCTGTTAGATACATGAGAGACCCAATAATACTTCGGTATTTGGTAGGGTCCACTAATTTCCCATGTAAATCAGCGTCTAGCTTCTTGGTATGAGTCATTGGTGTGGCATAAGTATCACAGGTTTTTATTCCAAATTTGTTTAACAATTCAAGGGCATATTTGGACTGACTCAAGAAAATACCACGGGGTGATTGATGAACTTGTAATCCTAGAAAGAACGTAAGTTCACCCATCATGGACATTTCAAAATTTTTCTTCATTAGTTTTGCAAAAGCGATTGAAAACTTTTTATGTGTAGACCCAAAAATGATGTCATCCACGTAAATTTGAACAATTAAGATATGTGCCCCGTGATATTGTATAAAAAGAGTTGGGTCAACCGAACCTTTGGTGAAATTATTAGCAATGAGGAAAGATGATAGCTTATCGTACCATGCCCGAGGGGCTTGTTTGAGACCATAAAGAGCTTTGTTCAATTTATAGACATGGTTCGGGAACTCAGGATCAACAAATCCTTCGGGTTGGCTGACATAAACCGTTTCTTTCAGTTGTCCGTTGAGAAACGCAGTTTTGACATCCATCTGAAACACCGTCATATTCATATGAGCCGCGAACGCGAGAAATATCCGAACAGCCTCAAGACGAGCAACCGGAGCAAAAGATTCTTCAAAGTCTATTCCCTCTTCCTGACGATAACCCTTAGCAACTAGACGTGACTTGTTTCGGATGACGTTCCCTTCAGTATCCAATTTATTTTTCCAAATCCATTTGAGACCAATGACGTAGACCCCTGTTGGTCTTTCAACCAGTTCCCATACTTCAAGACGTTTGAATTGGTTGAGTTCTTATTGCATGGATTCAATCCAGTTGTCTTTTGTCATTGCGTCTTTAATGTTTTTAGGCTCAGATTGGCAGACAGTGAGTGCATAAATGCAATGTTCACCATCTGTGTGAAGACGTTGTCTTGTAATGACTGGTTGATTCGGGTTGCCAATAATATTAGCTAGAGGATGGTATTTTGTCCATCGATGTGTAGAGGGTTGATGTTGGTATACATTGTGCAGATTCTGAGGATTCAAATGGTTTGTTGATGATTCCGCGACATCAGGTGCAACAGTGTCATTAGCAAACGGGTTAAAGAACGCATTTGGATCAAAATCTGCAGGTGGGGGTACTTCATTCAGAATGTCATCAGCCGGTTCATCATTGTTGGAAGCGGTTTGTTCAACTGTTGTGGTGGAGTCAACTGGTGGTGCTTCTTCAACAGTAGTTGTTGTAGCAGGTGTATCAGGTATAGGAATATTATCAGGTTGTGCAGCGGAAACAGCGGATACACCTGGAGCACGTTCATCAATATCGTCACTGAACAGCGGAGCAAATAACCTTTCCATTTGTTGACGAGTGAGCTGGGGGCTTTGTTCAGCTGATGATGGGGGTTGAGGGAAGTTTAAACGGTTGTGTCCGGGTTCTAAGCTGTTATACTCAGAAGCCATTTCCGTAAGTTCATCAAAATGAGCATGAATCGTTTCCATCACCTGTTTTGTACGACGATTCCAGATTCGGTAACCTTTAGAATTCTCACAGTATCCAATAAATACTCCAATGTCGGCTTTGGCTTTGAGCTTTCCAAAATCATCACGATCATTATTCGGATAGCAAAGGGATCCAAATACATGAAAGTGTTTGAGATTCGGTTTATGGTTGTGGACAAGCTCGAAAGGTGTTTTGTTGTGGCGTTTTATGATCATAGAACGGTTTTGAGTATAGCATGCAGTAGATATAGCTTCTGCCCACAAGTAATCTGGAAGTTTAGCATTGATTAACATTGTTCTTGCAGCTTCCACTAACGTTCGGTTTCGTCTTTCAACAACTCCGTTTTGTTCTGGTGTACGTGCAATAGATGTTTGATGCTGAATTCCCACTTTCTCATAAAATTCACGAAGGGTTTGGTTAACAAATTCAGTTCCTTTGTCTGTTCTTATTTGGCGGACGGTGTTCCGGAGCTGAACTTGAATTTTCGTGAGAAAGGTCATGATCATTTGTGGAGCTTGGTCTTTGTTTCGAAGAAAGTAGACCCAAGTCCATCGTGAGTAGTCATCAACAATTACTAAGATGTAGCATTTGCCATTGATCGTTTGCACGCGCATTGGGCCACACAAATCCATGTGAAGAAGATGAAGCACATGCTGAGAGCTGTGTTCCACCTTTGAAGGAAAATGAGCACGAGTGCTTTTTCCTTGTTCACAAGCTGAGCAAAGGTGATCTTTTGAATACCGGAATCGTGGGAGACCTTTAACTAGTTTGTGTCGAGCAAGGTTGGTGATGGTTTGAAAGTTTAGATGTGACAGACGACGATGCCATAGCCATGATTTTGTTGATGTTGCCTTTGAAAGTAAGCAGATGGGAGATGAAGCAACCATGTCTTGCATAGAGATAGTGTAGAGACTAGAATTACGCGAGCCAGACATAAGGTCATTTCCTTGTAGATCACGAATGAAACAAGTTTTCTCCCTGAAAGCAACCTCAAAATCTCCATCACAAAACCGACCTACTAAAAACAGATTGTGACCGAGGCCTTCCACATAGTAAACCCTGCTAATTTCGATGTTCCCATTGATATAGTCTCCGTAGCCCATGATAGCTGCGAAGTGATCATTCCCGAATCTGACAGTGCCAATGAACTTTGCAATAAAGTTTGATAACAGTTTAAGGTTGCCTGTCATGTGTCGGGAACATCCGCTATCAACAATCCAGAGAATGATCTGTATCACCTGAGACAAGCCATCAGTGTCATACACTGGGCCTGTGTCACTCATGTGTAACTCATGCATATTAGCCATCAACATAACTGCTGCATTGGCCTGCAAATCCTCCATATCATCATCTGAGTCTGCATTTGCCATAAAACTCTGTTCTTTGTCTGTGAGAGATCCACCAGCTTCATCCTTAAGAGCCAAAAGAAGAGCCTCTTTGAAATAAGCACTGCCCCTAGTCCTCGGCTTTGGGCATTCATTAGCCAGGTGTCCCTTCTCATTGCAGTTGTAGCATCGAAGACCATTCAACCCATTCTGAGCATTTCCCGGTTCCACCACTGGAGGTCTGTTGTTATTCCGACCCACAGCATTAAACCCTTGACCACCGCCCATCTGACGACCATAACCACGATTCTGAACTTCAACTCGTCCATTGTTGACAACAGCCTGATTGCGTGTGTTAGATGAGGAATGAATACGATTGTTGGATTTGTTGGTATAACGGCCAAAAGCATAGCAATCATAACAAATCCTTGTTGCAATGCATCGAACGGATCGATGTCCTCATTAGCTTCACTGACAATTGGTTGATGATAACGCTACACGCGTCGTTCGGGGTCAAGGAAACTTCCTTTTCTTCGAGCAAGTTTTATAACACCCTAGGTAGTGAACCTAATCGTTGTAGTGTAGTAATTAGGGTAAGCCACGGGTATTGATATCGTTCTCTAGGGGAATAGGAATGCTAGTAAGGAGTTACTACGCTAAGGTTAAGGTTGAGGAAGATTATTTTTTATCTTTTTATATTTTATGAAATGGAAAGGTACGAATCTCGGGTATTGGATTTGGGGGGTTGGTATTTCTACCGATTACTCTACTATTATCTAATTATCTAAACTAAGGTTGTGGGAGTCTATGTCTAATTAATGTGTGCTCGTATGATAGTTTAAAGATGTGTTTACTTAGGTTGTATTACTCCTTAATTATATCCTATTGATTGTTGAGTTGTCACGTCCTTATTCTTAGTTGCGTTGTGTGTCTAAAGTTGTAGGGTATGCGTTTCTCCCTAACTCTTTGAACTTACCAAAGGGTCTCGTCTACAAACCCACTAGGGATGATAAACTCCTACTCTAAGGCGCTCTTTGGATGGTTTAGCCTACAACTACTCAGGTAATTATATTCTAAGGTTCACAAAGATGAATCAAGCATTAAGTACACAACGAATGACCTATCGCATTACTAGATCATTAATCAACTAAGATAAGAAACAACCAATCAATATTCAATAATTAAGTTTCATACTTCCTAAGCAAACACACAAATAAATTAGCCGGACATGGAGAACATGCAAGCATACACACAAATAATCAAAGACATAATTGAATTAATGAAGTAAAGACTTATCTTGATGTAAGATAGGGTTTAAAACCCTAAAATACTGTACAAGACACCTTAGGTTAGGTTTTAGGTTTTCACTCCAAAAGACTCTCTCTAAAAACTGAAAAATTCGGATTCTATATATAAGATTACATATGCGACGGTGTCACCTTATGTTTCGTAACGCCGTCGTGTCGCCGCCATTAGGGTTTCGTCTTGGCCACGTTAACCTTGCGACGGTGTCACCTTATGTCCGTGACGCGCTCCTCTTCAGCTTCTGACGTCGTCTGGATTGCATCTAGGCCGTCTGAGTAGCGACGGCCTACTCTTTTACAACTGGACGTCGTCACTTGAAAATACGAGTTTTGAGTTCTGAACCGTCACAAAAATCTTGGGACGACGTCGCAATTAGCACCTGACGCCGTCGCCTTCTAATTTCAGCAACTGTGAGAGTCTCGATTTTGACTTTGGCCATTTTCTTCATATATTCGCGCCTTTCGTCCAAATAAGTGCCATTCCAGCATTTTGCCTTCAAGAGACCTAAAAAGTGAAAAGGAACGATATTAAGCAATAACGGATACAAAAGTGATCAAATAAGGACTTAAACGAACCCTCAAAATGGTACCTTTTAAAACCTTATCAAATATCCCTACACTTGTTATTTGCTTGTCCTCAAGCAAATGTGCTTTTAGCCAATTAATTTATAAGTTAGGGGTCATGAAGCATTAATTCAAAACGGTCCACAACACATATAAGCCCCGCAAAAGTCATAACAAGCTCGGAAATTACATACTAGCACCTCACATGGGGTGTTTGGATACTCACATCTCTCTCGGGTGTATATATGAAATATAACAAATAGGAAATGGAAGATAAACACTCATTAACCGGTCCTAGTACATAGATTACCATAGGCTTGAGAATAGATCAAACCTCCATCGCTTTGGCGTAAGCACCTAGGAAAGACTATCAAAGAGGTCTTTTAAAGGGTTGTAATGTTAGGCTTACGGTAGGGAAACAAGGGTTTGGTGGGATAGGCTATTTAGTGGTGGTAAGTCAAAAATCTCTATGTTAAATGCATACGAAGAATGGCGTTGCTAAGCCAAGACTCGACACTCTAAACTCTAGATAACTGAAATAAACAAACATAAATTCAAAGATAGATGTAGGATGGTAGCCCGTATGTTTTTTTTTTTTTTTTTTTTTTCGATTTTTTTTTTCTTTTTTTTTTTCATACACTTTTACTCTACCATCCTCTACGATAACATCAAAATACTAGGGATTCACAGGCATATCCCTACACTTGAGTTTTTATTACTCTAACACTAATTTGACCCGAATTGAAAAGATCAAAACACTTGGGGTACATTATTACGCAAACAAAGGGAATTTGAATTTAACGTTCCCTTCCCGTCATTTCATAAACTTTAACTTTTCCCATGAATCCCAATCGTCCCAAAACTGTATACAAAGGATATGACTCGACTTAGCAACTTATGCAAGCAACTAGATAATTGAACTAAGGGTTTAGGGTGATAACAAATATTTGCACTAAAAGTGAGTGCATAAGGGGTAGGCTATGGCGATTTGGGTGTATATTTGGGGGTGGGGTGTAAACAATGCTCTTCATTGATATTCCGGAAAAACTGAAACATCACGAGAACCGCGAAAAGGATAGGCTCTGAAGGGTTAACTAGGGGTATCGTGTACTAAAGATGAGTACAACGCAAAGGGTGTGGGGGAATTACTCAACCGATATGGAAGAAGTAATTATATTACAGGTATCAAACAAGGGTTATCCTAATGCCTCTTATCATTTAGTTATTCCTAACTACACAAGTGTAGCCTCACTTGCGATCTCGGAATGCATCACAAAACAAGTTCTAGAATCTAATATACTACCGGTTCACACTCTAAGCATTGAAGATGAATGCTTTAATTCCTACTAATCTAAGGGCGATCCTCACATTTTGGTGGAATTTGGGTGGTAAAGGGTTTTTGTGCTAGTCATGCAACTTCCTATCCATGAGACGCTTTTGTTAAGACTAATGGCCCACTCCTATATGTCATAAAAAATTTTAAATTTGGTGCCAAAATTACCCTAACCGACATTTCCTCATGGTTTATTACACAATCACAATTGGACAAAGCAAATAGTCAAGGATAAGCATAGTTTCAAAGTTCCCGTTTTATTTTCCCTCCCTACACTTAAACTGAACATTGTCCCCAATGTTCCCCGAAAGTATCAAAGTTATGATAAAAGAAGGTAATTAAAAACGAAAGAAACTAATACTCCCCTGATTAGGTTGGTAGGATCCGTGTAAAGTGGTGGTTAAATCCTTTTCAAGAAGAATTATTGCGTGAAAAGCTCCTTCCAATCTTATGTAACTTCTTCTTGACAAACTAAACCTGCACACTTGAAGAAAACAAACGAAACCTTCGCGTAAAATCGGCGGTAATAATATATATAAGACTCGATTTAAACTAGGATATAATGCTTGTGGAATGGATGTTTACAGAATTTCTAAGAAAATTAAGACCTGGAAAATTCCAAAAATTTTTAAGTAGCTCAGAAAACGAGAAAAAAAATAATCTGATGTTTTTACTCCTTCCTGACGCCGTCAGGTTATCCTGACAAAAACTGGTCTGCGATTTTCTGGAAAAAATTCTGGAAAATTTACATCTTTAGAATCTGGAAAAATTTCTGCAAAACATCCATTATGACTCGATACAAGCATTTGACTCGAACAAACAAACATAAATATCTTTTAGTTAATTGTTATTCTCATGTTTACGTTTCTTTTGAAAACATGTGTAATCCTCCCTACACTTATCCCTTATGTAAAATACCTTTATATGCAATTAAGACGAGGTTAAAAACAAAATAAAGCATTTTTACAAATTTAAACATGAGAATAGACAATCAATAAAAGATATATGACACACAAATAAAAATGAAAAAGGAAAAACACATGGGTTGCCTCCCAAGAAGCGCTTGTTTTTGTTCGAGTCACGAGCCTGACTCTACCCTTATTTAACGGATAAAGGGGAGGTTTTCCCTACACTTAAGTTTAAGTGCGGGTGATAGTAGCAATATACACCCTTAGGGTGGAAATTTGCTACGTGAGGAGAGGATGATGGGTGATTTATGTGCTCAAAGGAGTGTGCTCTGTTTATTATAACCTTACCTAATTCAATTGGTGTAGCGGGTGAATCAAATCTCTCTCCTAAAAATGGATCATCTTCTATCAACTTCAAAAGATTCTTAGTTAATGATCCATCTTGACCTAATAAACCCAGTTTAAACCCATAGTGTTTCTTGTTATCAACCATGAATGGGTGATATAAGTGTGTAAGGTCATGGGTTACTCCTATATTAGCTTCTACTCTACATGGCCTAGAATCTACCACCTTTATCAAGAAACTACCCGGACTATCTATTTTGATGGGTGGATTGGGGCCTAATTCAATTCCAAGATTCACATCTAAAGATGGAAAATTGGGTAAGGTTTTTGGTTGAGGCTCCGGTTCATCAAAATTAGGAACTTTCCTATGACTAAGAGAGAGGTCATGACAACAAGCATCTAAACCTGTATTCCCTAGTGGCGTTTGGTCCAAAGGTTCTACAATCGGGGTTCCTATAGTCTCTTCTACTTCTTCCGGGTAAGTTATAGGCGATGTGTGTTCCTCAAGTGATGGTAGGACTTGTGGGTTATCCAATGGGATTGGATTTTCTACTCTATCCTCCATCTTATCAAGATCACCTATGTATTCATTTTGTACTGTGGTAGCGCCTAACCAGGACATGCACCTTGGTACCTCAACTCTAATCATCTCCTTCCTAAACAACCTTTCCGACCGAAGTTTCCAAATTGAAAATAGGTCTAAAGATTCGTTTTTTGGGTCCCATGTTCCACTTCTAAATTGGGCGTGAATCTCAAAGGTTTCCCATGCATTTCAAACACCACGTCCCCAAATATCCCCATCCGCTACATAGTCAAGTCTCCTTTGGGTTTCGTGGGCGATACGAGTGTAAAAGAATTGTAGTGGAAACAGTAAATCGATACCATGATAAAGGACTTTTTGTAATAAATATTTAATTCGAGTCCACGCCTCAGGAAAGGATTCATCATGATATTGCTGGAACCTCAAGATCTCATTTTGGAGTGGAAAGGGTAGATTATGTAGTGGATTTCGTTGATTGGGTGACAGTTTTGGCAGATTCGCGTTCTCCATAACGGCTAACGGAATAGTTAATGAAAATGGTTACGAACAAACGTCACGAAGAAGGGGGATAGACTAAGAGAAAGCTAAAAATGAGAAAAAATTTACTTGATAGGAATCAAGCAAAGAACCTAAACGAGGTGGACTACTAACTAGCTATTCTATTCCCTGGCAGCGGCGCCAAAAACTTGATAATGCTACACGCGTCGTTCGGGGTCAAGGAAACTTCCTTTTCTTCGAGCAAGTTTTATAACACCCTAGGCAGTGAACCTAATCGTTGTAGTGTAGTAATTAGGGTAAGCCACGGGTATTGATATCGTTCTCTAGGGGAATAGGAATGCTAGTAAGGAGTTACTACGCTAAGGTTAAGGTTGAGGAAGATTATTTTTTATCTTTTTATATTTTATGAAATGGAAAGGTACGAATCTCGGGTATTGGATTTGGGGGGTTGGTATTTCTACCGATTACTCTACTATTATCTAATTATCTAAACTAAGGTTGTGGGAGTCTATGTCTAATTAATGTGTGCTCGTATGATAGTTTAAAGATGTGTTTACTTAGGTTGTATTACTCCTTAATTATATCCTATTGATGGTTGAGTTGTCACGTCCTTATTCTTAGTTGCGTTGTGTGTCTAAAGTTGTAGGGTATGCGTTTCTCCCTAACTCTTTGAACTTACCAAAGGGTCTCGTCTACAAACCCACTAGGGATGATAAACTCCTACTCTAAGGCGCTCTTTGGATGGTTTAGCCTACAACTACTCAGGTAATTATATTCTAAGGTTCACAAAGATGAATCAAGCATTAAGTACACAACGAATGACCTATCGCATTACTAGATCATTAATCAACTAAGATAAGAAACAACCAATCAATATTCAATAATTAAGTTTCATACTTCCTAAGCAAACACACAAATAAATTAGCCGGACATGGAGAACATGCAAGCATACACACAAATAATCAAAGACATAATTGAATTAATGAAGTAAAGACTTATCTTGATGTAAGATAGGGTTTAAAACCCTAAAATACTGTACAAGACACCTTAGGTTCTGTTTTAGGTTTTCACTCCAAAAGACTCTCTCTAAAAACTGAAAAATTCGGAATCTATATATAAGATTACATATGCGACGGCGTCACCTTATGTTTCGTGACGCCGTCGTGTCGCCGCCATTAGGGATTCGTCTTGGCCACGTTAACCTTCCGACGGCGTCACCTTATGTCCGTGACGCCGTCCTCTTCAGCTTCTGACGTCGTCTGGATTGCATCTAGGCCGTCTGAGTAGCGACTGCCTACTCTTTTACAACTGGACGTCGTCACTTGAAAATACGAGTTTTGAGTTCTGAACCGTCACAAAAATCTTGGGACGGTGTCGCAATTAGCACCTGACGCCGTCGCCTTCTAATTTCAGCAACTGTGAGTGTCTCGATTTTGACTTTGGCCATTTTCTTCATATATTCGCGCCTTTTCGTCCAAATAAGTGCCATTCCAGCATTTTGCCTTCAAGAGACCTAAAAAGTGAAAAGGAACGATATTAAGCAATAACGAATACAAAAGTGATCAAATAAGGACTTAAACGACCCCTCAAATTGGTACCTTTTAAAACCTTATCAGTTGAGCATTGTTGTTGTTGTATGGAACCAGTTGATTTTGTTGAGATTGTTGCTGGGAATGATTGTTTTGTGTGACAGAGGCAGTTGGTTGAGTTGCTTGTGGAGGAGGATAACTTTGTTGAGCATATAAGGCAAGTTGTTGATTTTCCGGATGTGTAGGTGGAGCAATTTGAGCACGGAGAATCCTTTCCCGATCACCTTCCTTTTCATGAGGCTTCAAGTAATCGTACAACAATCCATATGTAGAATGATGCATATTCTTCGCTTGACGGAGAAAAATGACATACTTCTCCCATTCAGGACCAAGACTACTCAGGAACTTAGTATTCACTGCAATTCTTGGCATGATGATGTTGTGTTTATCCAAATCATTGATGATGTCTGAAAATCTATGATGATAAGACTCTAGTGTCTCTCCAGGTTCAATCATGAAGTGTTCATAAGCCAAGTAAATTTTGGATTCCAAATCCTCCTGATTGAGTACAGATCCTTCCATAAGAAGATGAATATGGTCCCACATTTCCTTTGCAGTCTTTTGAGCATCAACACTTCGAAGAATTGGGTTAGGTAATCCTAAAAGGATATATTGCATTGCAAGTTCATCAGCTTTATAGTGTAGAAGTTCTTGAGGATTCAATTCTGCAACAGTAGCAATGTTCGTTTGTTCATCTCTTGGTGGATTAGCATTAGGATCTCCGGGTACAATGACAATAGGCATCTCAAATGGACCTTCCAAGATAACCTTCTTTAAGAACTTTCCATGTGGCTTCTTCAGATCACAAAACCTAAAGAACCTTATCACCCATTGATCGTAGTTTCCTGGAGTGAGCATTGGAGGTCTATCAAGTGATCCAGCCTCATGAATTGATTGTTGGCTGCTTAAAGCTTCACACATCTTTGCAAACCAAGTGGGTTCCTTCATAGTGTTCCTTGATGGATGTTGATTGAAGTCATTTGTGTAGGGTTGAACTTGAAGACTTGGCGGTGTTTGAACCATTTGTGGTGGAGGAATTGCTCCAAGTTGTGGAGTATGTTGTTGATTAAATTGTTGTTGATAAACTGCTTGTTGTTGATTCCATTGTTGATGTTGTGGACTTAGTTGTTGTTGTCGTTGAGAATAAGTGTAAGGGAAATAGTTAGAGTATGGTGGTTGTGACATGTTGAAAACTTGTGTTGGTAAAAATGGATCTTTGTAGTCGAATGAACCTTTGTTGATGAAGTGTCCTTAGGAGTAGAAATCACAAGAAACCAAGTGGAACTTATGCGTAAAAACACCAAAGTTACGCGTAACAAAGAAAGTTACGCGTAGTTTTAGCTTACGCGTAAGTATGGAAAAGACTCTAAAGTTAGGCGTAGACACAAAGTTAGGCGTAGAAAGTTAGGCGTAGGATTAGCTTATGCGTAAGACTAGGCTTATGCGTAAGAATAATCGTATGCGTAGGATTTCTACGCGTAAGCTTTATGCTTATGCGTAAGATTAGGGTTTTATCCCAAGTGATCTTTTACACTTCACAGTGCAAAAGATATCCAAGGTCGACGTATTTT
Source organism: Chrysanthemum seticuspe (assembly GCA_019973895.1). Taxonomy (NCBI): domain Eukaryota; kingdom Viridiplantae; phylum Streptophyta; class Magnoliopsida; order Asterales; family Asteraceae; genus Chrysanthemum; species Chrysanthemum seticuspe. The sequence goes on from BPTQ01000003.1 coordinate 160,919,670, forward strand.
CAGGCTTATCCAAGCAAGAAAACACGGAGTAAACCACGAGAACGAAGATCAAGCCACGGATAAAGTTACGCGTAAGATTAGGGTTTTGATACGCGTAATCTTACTCGTAAAGATGATTATGCCCAAATTTGTTTCTAAACCAGATTTTTGTTATGGAATAGCGTTAATAGCACCAAAATAACACAAAAGTGTGAACCTTGATGAACCAAAACAGCTAAACGGGATACGCGTAGAACGATACCCACGAACAAAAACAAGCATAAAAACTTAGATCCACGCGTAAAGGTTGAAACTTTTTGCCAAAAACAAGTATTTTAACACCTTAAAACGTTGAAAGTACAAGAATCTTGGATTAAAAAGTGTAAAAAACAAGTTTTTAAGCGAACCAAAGTAGTATGTTATTCTACGCGTAGGACCAAAACCTACTTCAAGAAATAATGATTCACCCAACTAGTAGGCGATTGATACCACTGTTAGGTCACTAGATTTACAACACAAGGTTAATAGAAAGAGATATAGGCGATTGAACAAGAAATCAAACACAAACACACGTTATACTAAGACGGTTATGCGTAGAGTGTAGGTGAAAGAAAATAACTTGAACAACCAACCCTCAAGTGAGGGTTATACAAGAGTATTTATAGGAGGGAAGCTAGGGCAACACTCCTAGTTCCCTTCCTTTCCTTTATGGGCTTGGGCCTAAGCTCATGGGCCTTCTACATAAGCTTAAGGCTAATAACAAACATAAAGGCAATAATTAACCTAACTATTACATGTATATTACTAACACTTGATTTAGGTTTAGGAGTGATTCCAACAATCTTCTAAAACAAGCTTGGGAAACTTGTCATATTCATTCATAGAAGACTAACTACATCATGCTTTGTGTTCTTGATGGTTAGTTTAGGATTTCATATCCATTAGACACATTGTATTGGATAATGTCTAGTATCATATTCTTGTATCTATGACTAGACTAGATGGTTTATGTGTTTGTGCCATAAAACACAAGGTTTGTTATGTTGGGCCACAAAACATAACGGGTGTCATAGATGTGTCAAAGGCATTAGTGAAGAGTGCCGAAGATCCGTGTTGAAGGCATTAGTGAAAGGTGCTGAAGGATCGTGTCAATGGCATTAGTGAAAGATGCCTAGGGTGTACATTCGATATGGTGTGTTTCGATGTACAAGATAGAGTAGTATTGGATCCAAGGATATTGATATACTTAATGGTGTTGTAATAAGGAGTTGGTCTCCTTTGGGGTATATGTGTTGTGTTGGGTAGTAGTTCCTCCTTTGTAATGAAACTCGGTACTTAGCCTAGTACCGGATAAAGGGTAGGCGACGTTGTGGTAGGTGTGGTTCACCTTGGTGTGAAAGAACCCGGTGGTTAGCCTAGTACCGGAAAAAGAGTAGGCGACGTTGTGAAGGCTTCTCCGCCATAAGGAGTTGGTGTCGTGTAGTGATTACGAACTCTCGAGTAGGTGACTCGGGGAGTGGAGTAGGGCAAGGAAGGTGTCCTTGTAGCCGAACCACTATAAATCCTCGTGTTGGTTTGTCTATCCTTTTACTTATCGCTTTACGTTTATTCTTGCATTACATTGTTTATTTTCTATGTGGTTGATGTCTATGTTTGTGATGCATACTTGGTCTTTCATATAGTCATAAACTATATTTAACACTTTACATATTATGACACGCTTGATCAAGAAAAAGCAACCGGACTAATAACGGTGAAACTTGATTTATAATGAACCATTAATCTTGCGGAATCTTATGTGATATTAAGGGGTTGGCTTTACATGCCGTAATGCGATAAATGCATCCTCGCGTCGAGATTAAAAAATGCAATGGTTTATACTATATTTGATACAAAAGTTTTAAGTTTGAAACGGAAACGTATTCACCCCCCTCTACATTTTCACATCCCTCTTTAGGGTCACAATTTAATACGCTCCCCTCCTAGTACTTCCCACACAGTCCGTCAAATTGGGTGAAAACTTAACTCTTCAAAAACAGATCAAATTTCACCATTGTTTAGTCCGTATTATTTTTCTATTCAAAATTACCCTTTGCTTAAAACTGTCTAACATAATAAACAAACAAGCAAACAAATAAAAAATAAACAACTAAAAACTATGCGCACATAATAAACAATTTAATACGTGTAAACAAGTATCCACATGCAACTTATTCGATAAAACCCTATTAATAATCAATGTCTACGTTAAATTAATGTATATATTAATTAGGGCTTTCACTCTCCCAATTGAAAGTGAGCCACATACATCGATGAATCGATTGCGTAAACCCATAATTAATAATATACCATATTGCACATAATTGATTCATTAATATATATAATTGGAGTCCTCCCCAATTCAAAATTTATCGTAAATAAGCATGTGATAAATATATCTTAACAATTAAACAATATACAAGCAACTATCCATGACAAACATGCATGTATTATCATGGATATATCATAACAATTATACAAATAGTCACAAGATCGCATATTAAAATTCCATGTCACATAACATATTATTCATGAATTAATCACGTAACATATATATTAATTCTAGGTTTCGATAAGGTTAGAAAACAATTTTCAAACCCTAAAATGTTTTTAATGTGTCGACCTAAAAAAAATAAAAGGGTACGCCCCATAAAAATTAAATAAATCGACACATGCAAAAAATTAAACCAAAACCCTAGATTAACCATATCAAACAACATACAATTATTCGTTTTTTACGCGTTTAGTAATTAATTACTCATTAAAACCAATGACTCGTGATGCCACTGTTGGAATTACATAACATGACAATAAATAAATAATCACAAAAACATCAAAGTATACATGCGGAAGCGTATAGGATTTATTAACGAATAATTAATTAACATAAACAAAAATATGCGTACCTTACTTGATTCTAGCCGAACAAGAATCAAATCCACAAACTAGCAATTTGGATGAACCCTAATTAGGGTTTATATGATTATTAGAATTACCCCTTACCATTTTTTAATTCAATCCAAGAATACTAACAATATTATGTTAGTACCACTTTCTTGTACACACGTACTATACCGAATTAAAGCAATGGTAGTTTTAATCAAAACAATAACTTGGTTTGGAAAAAGATGGTGATCGACACCCTAAGGGAGGTGTAAGATCGGTTTGGAGCAAAAACACACACAAAACAATTTTAGGTTTAGCTTAATGAGTACAAGAGATAAATTACAAACACCCTTGGTTTTGTATTTATACCCAAACTAACTTGGTGAACAAGTTTGAGTTGTAGTTGGGTTGGGTTTGTCCTCCCTTGGCCGATCGGTTGTAATCCCACAAGAGGGATTCCGGAACCTTCCCAATATTTAAAACTTAGTCCTTTTCCAATTACATTTAACGACCGTTAGTCCATTACAACTAATTACTTAACGTCCGTTAGTTATTTCGTTTAATTAATAAATAAATAAAACATTTATATTTAATTATTAACTTTAATTCTCATACGTAAAGTGTGCAATCCCGTGGTCTCGATTTCGATCCTAACTCACGTCTACTAATTTATATCCATAAAACCAACAGCTCCCACTTGAATATATCTTAATAGAGTGATCACATCGGTTAGCGTCTAGCAACACTTCGATGCCTCTAGTACGACTCGAGTAAGGCTCCTGGAAAACCTTTTAATGATTTCTCATTATTATTATCTTTTTGTTTCTAATACCACGTTAAATAAAGACATGGAATTAAATCATTCTTTATTAAACTATTCTGTTTCTCGTTGTAAGTGATTGACCAAGATTACCAAATCTTCTAAACATATTTAGGGGAGATTTTGGGTGCGGCCGCACAAACATCTTGTCAACCCTACGAGGGGCCCAACAATATTAAACTCTAAATAAATTTGAAGGAACAAATTCTATCTAATTACTAACACACAAAATCCATACTAATTACTGAATAAATCTCAAATAACGAAACTTCCAAGAAATCCTAATATATAAAAGATAGAAGTGGGTGTTTTTGATCTCCGAAATATCTATCATAATTTATTAAAAATTTTGGTTCTATTAAATGTAAGTTTTGGAACTCATGTAAAAGATTTTTTAAAAATTATATATATTTTGATATTCGGATATATAAAATTGTTATCCGAAATTTTGGATATCCGAATTAAATAAATTTAGCTAAAATAATGGATCTAACATAAAAACATCAACGCAAATTTCCGATATCTAAATTTGTGATATAACTAGTTATTGACAAATCCCTTAAATTATTTGAACTAAAACCAAAAAAATATTTTCGAAAATGTATCATTTCATACTTTCGCTTTAGGCTCAAAAAACCATGAGACGACTCTAATACCATGTATTTACCTTTTTGACAAATTTTCATCTTTTAGATAATTTTTTCGAAATTCATGCGGTAACTGTTAACGAAAGTGACTTCAAACTTGTAGAAAAGATGGTCTTTTAATGAATTTTCAAGTGATTAAGAATGATAAATTTTCAATGAATTTTCAAGTGATTATTAGTTTACAAAAATATCAAGTATTACGAATTTTCAAGTGATTAATCCTTAACTTTATAGCATTCACGTGTATAAATGGATCAAAGAAAACAAAATAATCAAACTTCTCTCTTTACACATACCAAGCCAGTGGAAAACAACTTGCAGCAATAGACGATTGGAGGTTCATTTTTTATTACTTACAAGAGATGTATAGAAAGAATGTAGTTTATATGGAAGAATTCATACTGTTAGCAGTGCAACTGAATTAAACAATTGTTAGTGTGCGACATATTGACATGAAAGCACTAACTGCCATTTTTGCAAATTAATGATCGTCAATTACTCATTGTCTGCAGCTCAAACCATCATTTAACCTCGATTCCTTATATTTTATTCATAATGAATGGATTAAATAGCACAATAAAATGACTACCACAAATTTCTTAGTACTTCAAGAATCAAACATCACACTTTTGATCCTAATTTTACATAATATTCAAATAGACATGATCCATTTGATATGTACTTCAATAGTTCGCTGATAATTAGAGTTGCTAATTATGCGTACATCATGAGTGGCAAATAATATCAACAGGAGAGGGACTGTCAATCAGAAAAATCCTTGGTTTTTATTTATTATAATGAGATGGCTGCTATTACAGCTGATAAAATGAATGGTATAAAAGTTTGTATAAACCAAAAGAAACCAGAAAGGTGGCCGTCCCACCAAACAAAAGCCAAAGAATGGTTTTGGCAAACGTGGCATTCCCATAGTGGGCGAAAAAGCACCCACATAGGGAAAGGGATAAGGTGCACAGGGTGGCCTCAATCATTAGGCGTGAGATACCAGGCTCCGAAAGTACAGGTGACGGTACCTGGAGCAAAGCCCCATAGCATGTAGGATAGGAAAGCTGCAGCAACAACTTTCCATTTAGTGGATAGTGGTTGTGGCAGTGGTGGCTGTTGCAGGTTTTGTTGCACATAGCTATCTAAAGCTACTACAAAAAACTCACAGAGGGCATTCGTACATGACCCTGTAAAAGTAGAATACAGGCAACCCCAATGACATGAGATGGTTTTCCCTCTTCAGTCATACCAATGATGATTTCAGTGGCCAAACTAGTGACCACTCCGATAGCGGCAAAAATTGCCGATCGGATCTCGATTCTCCTATACGGAGCTGGAAGTGGAGCATCTGAAATTGTAATTATAATAGTGTGTGTGCCTGCCATCTTGAGTAACTTTTAATGAAATATGTGAGTAAGTGATTATGGATTTGATTTGTGATTTGTGATTTAAATTTAGAATTCTATAGGTTTGAATTTTTTAATCTTAAATTATACTATATAAAAGTAGAGTTTAAAAAAGTACTAACACACAACATCCATACTAATTACTGAATAAATTGCTGAATTTGTATTCTATTTGTAGATTACCCATCATTTTGTAAGTTACAAATACATTTTTAAAAGATATATTAGTGTTATTAGTGTATGTTTTAAAACAATGGTACATAATACCCAAAAGAAAATATATTGCTTCCATCAATGCATATCATCATTGCAAAAATTAGTTGATATTCGTGTATACAAATATTACTGCTATGATCTAAGTTTCAATTATAGACCAAAGACTTTTCGTTTACTACACATCACATCTAGTTCCTTCTCGAGAAAACTATCTCAAGAACAGGTCAGGTGCCGATTCAGAATGCATGTGTCGTAGACTTGTAAATTTAAAGAAGTTACTTATGATATTGCAGCCTATGATATTCAAAAACAGGGTTTTTAGAAATAATAGGCACGATCAATTGATAAGTAAAGATATTGGCTTAAATATAGATGTATGGTCAATTTAGTAATATGAGTAATGATTTTTTGGTTGATATTATGATTTGTTTAGAACAACTTGTTTATTGAAAGATATAATTTTAGTTCAAGCAAAAGATCTTTTGAATGATGATCAATTAGTGGCGAAATTAAATTTCTTATTAGTATCATCAGTTAATGATACATGTTTCATGAGTTAAGGATTATGTTAATGGTGTTAGATGTGTCATATGGTATTGTGAAGTAAAAATAATTTGTATTGTTAGTTAGGTTTTCTTTAAATGAAACTGATTAAGTCATTTGATAACATAACTTAAAATAAGCTTTCATATAGTTATTGATAAAGTAAAAGGCAATAAGTTTATGCGTTAATACGATGAAAGGAAGATAGATAAAGTATCATACGATGTCGGCATATAGATTTCGTAAAGCATGTTGCAGTATGATAATGGTTTGAAACTTATATTTCTTCATGCGGAAAACTAAAAATAACGTACTTTCAATATGACCGAATAATACTTGTGTTAGTAGCTTGCTTTGTTAATGAATACAAAAATGGTTATTTAGATTAAAAGGGCAATATCCGGAAATAGCATTGTAGGTTAAGATGGGTTATTGAAACAAACATGTAGTTTTGCTAAGTTTTTGAAAATATGTAACTTCCTTCTAATACACGTTTCTTTTTTGATTAAATAGAATGACCACCCAATTTATCGTGGAGGCGAAGACACGAAACTTTCGAACGCTGCAGGCAATTTGTAACCATTGTTACTTATAATAGATATCATACTAAATTTATAAATATGGATATCACGAAACTGAAAATAAATTTACGTAATACGTTTTTGAATGCAGATCCTACCAAGTGTGTTTACGGATGAGCTGTACACAGGCAGCATATGGTTATATTTAATTAACAACAGATGTAGAATGCACAAAGTATAGCTCAAGAAAGTAACCGGTAACCGTTATGCCCTGCAATCGAATGAATGGAAGCAATTTGTTGATGACAACCGTTCCGGTACGTGGCATAACTACATTTCATTCGTCAAGGAGAAGACATGTACTATGTCACTGCCTATGACAATGCTGGTGCTGAAATTGGTGGATATTTGAATCCTGATATAGGAAATCGTCAAAGAACATGGGTAAGAGATTATAGATTTGATTTGTGATTTAAATTTAGAATTTTATTAGATTGAATTTTATAAACTTAAATCATACTATATAAAAGTATGAGTTTAAAAAATTACTAACACACAAAATCCATACTAATTACTGAATAAATCTCAAATAACGAAACTTCCAAGAAATCCTAATATATAAACAGATAGAAGTGGGTGTTTCTGATCTCCGAAATATCTATCATAATTTATTAAAAATTTTGGTTCTATTAAATGTCAGTTTTGGAACTCATATAAAAGATTTTTTAAAAATTATGTATATTTTGATATTCGGATATATAAAATTGTTATCCGAAATTTCGGATATCCGAATTAAATAAATTTAGCTAAAATAATGGATCTAACATAAAACCATCAACGCAAATTTCCGATATCTAAATTTGTGATATAACTAGTTATTGACAAATCCCTAAAATTATTTGAACTAAAACCAAAAAAATATTTTTGAAAATGTATCATTTCATACTTTCGCTTTAGGCTCAAAAAACCATGAGACGACTCTAATACCATGTATTTACCTTTTTAACAAATTTTTATCTTTTAGATAATTTTTTCGAAATTCAAGAGGTAACTGTTAACGATGACTTCAAATTTGTAGAAAAGATGGTCTTTTAATGAATTTTCAAGTGATTAAGAATGATAATTTTTCAATGAATTTTCAAGTGATTATTAGTTTACAAAAATATCAAGTGTTGCGAATTTTCAAGTGATTAATCCTTAAGTTTATAGTATTCACGTGTATAAATGGATCAAAGAAAACAAAATAAATAGCCTTCTCTCTTTACACATACCAAGCCAGTTGAAAACAACTTGCAGCAATAGACGATTGGAGGTTAATTTTTTATTACTTACAAGAGATGTATAGAAAGAATGTAGTTTATATGGAAGAATTCATACTGTTGACAGTGCAACTGAATTAAACAACTGTTAGTGTGCGACATATTGACATGAAAGCACTAACTGCCATTTTTGCAAATTAATGATCGTCGATTACTCATTGTCTGCAGCCCAAACCATCATTTAACCTCGATTCCTTATATTTTATTCATAATGAATGGATTAAATAGCAAAATAAAATGACTACCACAAATTTCTTAGTACTTCAAGAATCAAACATCACACTTGTGATCCTAATTTTACATAATATTCAATTAGACATGATCCATTTGATATGTACTTCAATAGTTTGCTAATAATTAGAGTTTCGAATTATGCGTACATCATGAGTGGCAAATAATATCAACAGGAGAGGGACTGTCAATCACAAAAATCCTTGGTTTTTATTTATAATAATGACAATGGCTGCTATTACAGCTGATAAAATGAATGGTATAAAAGTTTGTATAAACCAAAAGAAACCAGAAAGGTGGCCGTCCCGCCAAACAAAAGCCAAAGAATGGTTTTGGCAAACGTGGCGTTCCCATAGTGGGCGAAAAAGCACCCACATAGGGAAAAGGATAAGGTGCACAGGGTGGCCTCAATCACCAGGCGTGAGATACCAGGCTCGGAAAGTACAGGTGACGGTACCTGGAGCAAGCCACATAGCATGTAGGATAAGAAAGCTGCAACAACAACTTTCCATTTAGCGGATAGTGGTTGTGGCAGTGGTAGCTGTTGCTGGTTTTGTTGCACATAGCTATCTACTACAAAAAACTCACAGAGGGCATTCGTACATGCCCCTGTAAAAGTAGAATACAGGCAGCCCCAATGACATGAGATGGTTTTCCCTTTTCAGTCATACCAATGATGATTTAAGTGGCCAAATTAGTGACCACTCCGATAGCGGCAAAAATTGCCGATAGGATCCCGATTCTCCTATACGGAGCTGGAGGTGGAGCATCTGGAATTGGATTTATAATAGTGTGTGTGTTTGCCATCTTGAGTAACTTTTAATGAAATATGTGAGTAAGTGATTAAAGATTTGATTTGTGATTTGTGATTTAAATTTAGAATTCTATATGTTTGAATTTTTTAATATTAAATTATACTATATAAAAGTAGAGTTTAAAAAATTATTAACACACAACATCCATACTAATTACTGAATAAATCTCAAATAATGAAATTTTATAGAAATCCTAATCTATACATAGATAGAAGTGGGTGTTTCGGATCTCCAAAATATCTATCATAATTTATTAAAAATTTTGGTTCTATTAAATGTCAGTTTTGGAACTCATATAAAAGATTTTTTAAAAATTATATATATTTTGATACTCAGATATATAAAATTGTTATCCGAGATTTTGGATATTCGAATTAAATAAATTTAGCTAAAATAATAGTTCTAACATAAAACCATCAACGCAGATTTCAATATCTAGATTTGTGATATAGCTAATTATTGACAAATCCCTTAAATTATTTGAACTAAAGCCAAAAAAATATTGTCGAAAATGTATCATTTCATACTTTCGCTTTAGGCTCAAAAAAACCATGAGACGACTCTAATTCCATTTATTTACCTCTTTGACAAATTTTTATCTTTTAGATAATTTTTTCTAAATTCATGCGGTAACTGTTAACGAAAGTGACTTCAAACGTAGAAAAGATGGTCTTTTAATGATTTTCAACTGATTAAGTATGATAAATTTTAAATGAATTTTCAAGTGATTATTAGTTTACAAAAATATCAAGTATTACGAACTTTCAAGTGATTAACCCTCAACTTTATATTATTCACGTGTTTAAATGGATCAAAGAAAACAAAATAAACAACCTTCTCTGTTTATAGAAAGCACTAACTGCCATTTTGAAAATTAATGATCGTCGATTACTCATTGTTTGCAGCCCAAACCATCATTTAACCTTGATTCCTGATATTTTACTAATAATGAATGGATTAAATAGCACAATCAAATGACTACCACAAAATTCTTAGTAGTTCAAGAATCAAACATCACACTTGTGATCCTAATTTTACATAATATTCAAATAGACATGATTCATTTGATATGTACTTCATTAGTTGGCTGATAGTTTGAGTTGCTAATTATGCGAACATCATGAGTGGAAAATAATAGCAACAGGAGAGGGACCGTCAATCACAAAAATCCTTGGTTTTTCTTTATAATTATGACAATGGATGCTATTACAAGTGATAAAATGAATGGTATAAAAGTTTGTATAAACCAAAAGAAACTAGAAAGGTGGCCATCCCGCCAAACAAAACACAAGGAATGGTTTTGGCAAACGGGGCGTTCCCAGAGTGGGCGAAAAAGCACCCACATAGGGAAAGGCATAAGATACTAAGGTGGCCTCAATCACCAGGCGTGAGATACCAAACACGGAAAGTAAAAGTGGCGGGACCTGGAGCAAGCCACATAGCATGTAGGATAGGAAAGCTGCAACAACAACTTTTCATTTAGCGGATAGTGGTTGTGTCAGTAGTGGCTGTTGTTGGTTTTGTTGCACATAGCTATCTAAAGCTACTACAAAAAAAACTCATAGAGGGCATTGGTACATGCCCCTGTAAAAGTAGAATACAGGCAGCCCCAATGACATGAGATGGTTTTCCCTTTTCAGTCATACCAATGATGATTGCAGTGGCCAAACTAGTGACCACTCCGATAGCGGCAAAAATTGCCGATCTGATCCAGATTCTCCTATACGGAGCTGGAGGTGGATCATCTCGAATTGGAATTGTAATAGTGTGTGTGCCTGCCATCTTGAGTAACTTTTAATGATATATGTGAGTAAGAGATTATAGCTTTGGTTTGTGATTTGTGATTTAAATTTAGAATTATATTGGATTGAATTTTATAAACTTAAATTATAATATATAAAAGTAGAGTTTCAAAAATTACTAACACACAACATCCATACTAATTACTGAATAATTCTCAAATAACAAAATTTCCTAGAAATCCTAAGCTATAAATAGATAGAAGTGGGTGTTTCGGATCTCTGAAATATCTATCATAATTTATTAAAAACTTTGTATCTATTAAATGTCAGCTTTGGGACTCATATAAAAGATTTTTTTTTCAAAAATTATATATATTTTGATATTCGGATGTATAAAATTGTTATCCGAAATTTCAGTTATCAGAATTAAATAAATTTAGCTAAAATAATAGTTCTTACATAAAACCATTAACGCAGATTTCCGATATCTAAATTTGTGATATAGCTAGTTATTGACAAATCCCTTAAATTATTTGAACTAAAACCAAAAAAATATTGTCAAAAATTATCATTTCATACTTTCGCTTTAGGCTCAGAAAACCATGAGACGACTCTAATTCCATTTATTTACCTCTTTGACAAATTTTTATCTTTTAGATAATTTTTTTTAATTCATGCGGTAACTGTTAACGAAAGTGACTTCAAACGTAGAAAAGATGGTCTTTTAATGATTTTCAACTGATTATATATGATAAATTTTAAATGAATTTTCAAGTAATTATTAGTTTACAAAAATATCAAGTATTACGAACTTTCAAGTGATTAACCCTCAACTTTATAGTATTCACGTGTATAAATGGATCAAAGAAAACAAAATAAACAACCTTCTCTGTTTATAGAAAGCACTAACTGCCATTTTGAAAATTAATGATCGTCGATTACTCATTGTTTGCAGCCCAAACCATCCTTTAACCTTGATTCCTGATATTTTACTAATAATGAATGGATTAAATAGCACAATCAAATGACTACCACAAAATTCTTAGTAGTTCAAGAATCAAACATCACACTTGTGATCCTAATTTTACATAATATTCAAATAGACATGATTCATTTGATATGTACTTCATTAGTTGGCTGATAATTAGAGTTGCTAATTATGCGAACATCATGAGTGGAAAGTAATAGCAACAGGAGAGGGACCGTCAATCACAAAAATCCTTGGTTTTTCTCTATAATTATGACAATGGATGCTATTACAAGTGATAAAATGAATGGTATAAAAGTTTGTATAAACCAAAAGAAACCAGAAAGGTGGCCGTCCCACCAAACAAAACACAAGGAATGGTTTTGGCAAACGGGGCGTTCCCATAGTGGGCGAAAGAGCACCCACATAGGGAAAGGGATAAGATACTCAGGGTGGCCTCAATCACCAGGCGTGAGATACCAAACACGGAAAGTAAAAGTGACGGGACCTGGAGCAAGCCACATAGCATGTAGGATAGGAAAGCTGCAACAACAGCTTTCTATTTAGTGGATAGTGGTTGTGTCAGTGGTGGCTGTTGTTGGTTTTGTTGCACATAGCTATCTAAAGCTACTACAAAAAAACTCATAGAGGGCATTGGTACATGCCCCTGTAAAAGTAGAATACATGCAGCCCCAATGACATGAGATGGTTTTCCCTCTTCAGTCATACCAATGATGAGTGCAGTGGCCAAACTAGTGACCACTCCGATAGCGGCAAAAATTTCCGATCGGATCCAGATTCTCCTATACGGAGTTGGAGGTGTAGCATCTCGAATTGGAATTGTAATAGTGTGTGTGCCTGCCATCTTGAGTAACTTTTAATAAAATATGTGAGTAAGAGATTATAGATTTGGTTTGTGATTTGTGATTTAAATTTAGAATTCTGTTGTATTGAATTTTATAAACTTAAATTATATTATATAAAAGTAGAGTTTCAAAAATTACTAACACACAATATCCATACTAATTACTAAATAATTCTCAATTAACAAAATTTCCTTGAAATCCTAATCTATAAACAGATAGAAGTGGGTGTTTCGGATCTCTGAAATATCTATCATAATTTATTAAAAACTTTGTATCTATTAAATGTCAGCTTTGGGACTCATATAAAAGATTTTTTTTTCAAAAATTATATATGTTTCGGATCTCTGAAATATCTATCATAATTTATTAAAAGATTTTTTTTCAAAAATTAGATATCTGAATTAAATAAATTTAGGTAAAATAATAGTTCTAACATAAAACCATTAACGCAGATTTCCGATATCTAAATTTGTGATATAGTTAGTTATTGACAAATCCCTTAAATTATTTGAAGTAAAACCAAAAAATATTGTCGAAAATGTATCATTTCAAACTTTCGCTTTCGGCTCAAAAAACCATGAGACGACTCTAGTACCATGAATTTACCTCTTTGACAAATTTTTTTCTTTTAGATAATTTTTTCTAAATTCATGTGGTAACGGTTAACGAAAGTGACTTCAAACTTGTAGAAAAGATGGTATTTTAATGAATTTTCAAGTTATTAAGTATGATAAATTTTCATTGAAATTTTCAAGTGATTATTAATTTTCAAATATATCAAGTATTACGAATTTTCAAGTGATCAACCCTTAACTTCATAGTATTCACGTGTATAAATGGATCAAAGAAAACAAAATAAACAACCTTCTCTCTTTACACATAGCAAGCCAGTGGAAAACAACTTACAGCAATAGACGATTGTAGGTTCATTTTTTATTACTTACAAGAGATGTATAGAAAGTACATAGTTTATACGGAAGAATTCATACTGTTAGTAGTGATACTGAATTGAACAATTGTTAGTGTGCGACATATTGAGATGAAAGCACTAACTGCCATTTTTCAAATTAATGATTGTCGATCACTCATTGTCTGCAGCCCAACGCATCATTTAACCTTGATTCCTGATATTTTATTCATAATGAATGGATTAAATAGCACAATAAAATGACTACCACAAAGTTCTTAGTAGTTCAAGAATCAAACGTCACACTTGTGATCCTAATTTTACATAATATACAAATATACATGATTCATTTGATATGTACTTTAATAGTTGGTTGATAATTAGAGTTGCTAATTATGCGAACATCATGAGTGGGAAATAATAGCAACAGGAGAGGGAATGTCAATCACAAAAATCCTTGGTTTTTATTTATAATAATGAAGATGGCTGCTATTACAAGTGATAGAATGAATGGTATAAAAGTTTGTATAAACCAAATGAAACCAGAAAGGTGGTCATCCCGCCAAACAAATGCCAAAGAATGGTTTTGGAAAACGGGCGTTCCCATAGTGGGTGAAAAAGCACCCACATTGGGAAAAGGATAAGATGCACAGGGTGGCCTCAATCACGAGGCGTGAGATACCAGGTCCGAAAAGTACAAGTGACGGGACCTGGAGCAAGACACATAGCATGTACGATTGGAAAGATGCAACTACAGCTTTCCATTTAGCGGATAGTAGTTGTGGCAGTAGTGGGTGTTGCTGTTTTTGTTACACATAGCTATCTAAAGCTACTACAAAAAAACTCACTGAGAGCATTGGTACATGCCCCTGTAAAATTAGAATACATGCTGGCTCCCATGACATGAGATGGTTTTCATTCTTCAGTCATACCAACGATGATTGTAGTGGCCAAACTAGTGACCACTCCGATAGCTGTAAAAATTGCCGATCAGATCCAGATTCTCATATATGGAGCTGGAGGTGGAGCATTTGGAATTGAAATTGTAATAGTGTGTGCCTGCCATATTGAGTAACTTTTAATTAAATATGTGAGTAAAAGATTATAGATTTGATTTGTGATTTGTGATTTGTGATTTAATTTAGAATTCTATTGGATTGAATTTTATAAACTTAAATTATACTATATAAAAGTTGAGTTAAAAAAATTAATAACACACAACATCCATACTAATTACTGAATAAATCTCAAATAACAAAATTTCCTTGAACTCCAAATCTATAAACAGATAGAAGTGGGTGTTTCGGATCTTCGAAATATCAATCATATATATTAAGTATTTTGGTTCTATTAAACGTCAATTTTGGAACTCATATAAAAGATTTTTTTTAAACTATATAAATTTTGATATTCGGATATATAAAATTGTTATCCGAAATTTCAGATATCCAAATTAAATAAATTTAGTTAAAATAATAGTTTTAACATAAAACCATCAACGCAGATTTTCGATATATAACTTTGTGATATTGCTAGTTATTGACAAATCCCTTAAATTATTTGAAGTAAAACCAAAAAAATATTGTCGAAAATGTATCATTTCACACTTTCGCTTTAGGCTCAAAAAACTATGAGACGACTCTAATACCATGTATTTACCTCTTAGACAAAGTTTTATCTTTTAGATAAATTTTTCTAAATTCATGCGGTAACTGTTAACGAAAGAGACTTCAAACTTGTAGAAAAGATGGTATTTTAATGAATTTTCAAGTGATTAAGTATGATAAATTTTAAATGAAATTTCAAGTGATTATTAGTTTACAAACATGTTGGGAATTAAGGAAAACTACTGATTCTGCCGAAGCATAAACTACTGATTCTGCCGAAGCATCTGTCAAAGAGATTCTGCCGAAGAAGAATGGATTCTGCTGAAGTTATACTTCAGCAGAAGTGTTAAAGCAGATATTGTGTTGCTGCTGAAAGTGCGAACCACGTAGGAGAGATAATGTTAGGATTCAAATATTATGTGTTTGATGATTCGGGTGGTCTTGGGAGATCAAAATACATGTTTGCCATTAGAGAGAGAAAGTTAGAGAGTTGGGTGTTTTCTTGGTAGAGAGTTACTTCACAAAATGTAGAGTATTAGATTGAAAGCACCACCCCTTCCATGGATGGAAGGGGTATTTATACTTACAGACTCAACGACCTCCTATCGGCCTGTGGATCAGGGATACAGTGGGTAAAGACCCGTCCTTCCTCCACGGTGTTGCACTACGCTAAACTAAACTAATAACTAACTAATAAACTGATAAATAACGTAACTAACGACAAGTCTACGAGCTAACTTAAGCTAGATAACATTTGGGGTGACCGACTCTTCACTATGGAATTTTCTAATTCCTAACAATCTCCCCCTAAGGGAGGTCACCCCATGTTTTACATTTTGAATCCTAGCATTCTATTTTATCTTTGTTCTTGAGCTCGTAGACTTCAATTCTTCATTTCAACAATCTTTGTGCTTTAGTAGTGATTCTTCAAAGTCCGCACTGATTTGTACTTTTAGTGGAGGCCTTTAACTGATCCACATCTTTGATGATCTTCGAGCTTTCATTGAGATCATCAGCCACATTAAATCTCTGGATCACCCTTTATTGTGTTGCCATCATGTGAAGTTGTGACTTTCGGATCGACATGCTCACACTTTTGAATCATGACATCTTTCCATCAGAGTAGCGGAAGCCTTACTGGTTCAAGATATTTGCAGCAGCGTAGCAGAAGCATAGTATAGAAATATCAGAACCAGGTTATGTAGATTATGCACCAGTCATGATTTCTTCAATTTAAGTGTGGATGCTGTGAGCATGCGGCTTTGGATTGACTCCTCAATTCTGATCAGCTGCAACCTTCCAAGTGTACCTGCAAACAACAATTAGCAATAAAACACAAGAAAGTGTCTTTGACCACTTTCGCTGAATTGAGGTACACGGCCCACGGTTCCCCGTTGATCAGTACAAGTACTGCCTGTGATCAGGTAGGATTCCTAAGAATCTCCTTGACAGGGTTTCGCAGCTGTTCTAGCTGTTCTCAAACCGGAACGTCTCAAAGAAGACAACACGGAGTGAGTGAACCAGCAAATTGAGATTCACTGATTGATGAAAAATGATTTGAAAAACAATCGTGTATTGCTTGAAGAAAGAGTTTTGCAATACAACGAAGGTTTTATGAGAAAGATCAATTTTCAATCAAAATACTTTTTGTATTAGAGAATGAGTACACATTCGACGTGCTAGCGAAAAGAAGAGATTCGCACATCGAACGGTTTTTCTAAAAGTATTTTTCAATCAGATATATTTTTTTGAATTTGAAATGAAAACACATTCGACGTGCTAGAGAAAAGAAGGTTTGCACATCGAACGGTTTTTCCAAAAGTATTCGTCAATTCCATTCCTGGACCAAGGTTGATTCAAGAATGAATCTCCCCATCGTTTCTATCCAGTTGTCACAAGCTTGATCTTTTGCAAGATTTCACATGTCACCCACCAAGAGCTTGTTAGATGTTGGCTCTAGAAGGATTTCCATCTTCATTGTGAATATTTTTACATACCACTCAGATGTTCTGGCAATACCACAAGGATAATGCGTAGGACTCTTAATATATACTTACTTTCCACATTGTGTGAAAAAGCAAGTCTTCAAGAATTTAGTGTCCTAACGAGATATTGTGGATGATCTCTTGGCTCTAGACTCAATAGTGCACATTTGGTTCCTGTGCCGGAGACTAGGGAGAGGGTCTCCTACTTCAATATCAACCATCTCTAAGAGAAAGTCGATAGATTATGTCGGTTCCCCGTGAGAATGAAACAAGCCCTTTTAAGAGGAACTTGAGTGGCTTGGGAAGTTTAGTGCAGTGCATCACTGGGTCCATGACGTCTTGTCTTCAATACCAGTGTTACCTTAGTAACAACCAGTAGCATATGTATTGAACCCGGTTTCTGCCCTAAGGTTGAATTGATGGAGGGCTATTTCTTTTCACCCTTTTTCACATTCAGTTCTTTTTCATTCTTCAACCCCTTCAGTGCTTACCGAGACTTCATAACTAGAACCTTGTTGGGTTTATTCCAGTACTAGCTCTGTCTCAGTCCGCACTCTTCCCATATTCTCATTTTTCTCCTTTTTTCATCATACCTAAGGACTCTACACTATCTAGTGGATTATCCCTGGGTAGATCCCTCCGGTTCTGGCGGATCGTGGGAACGAATACCTAACCTAACCATCCTTATAACTCCATGCATAAAGTAAATTGGTCGGTCTTTTGGTATTGTTCTTTCCTTCATGAAACCAATTGAAAAATCATTTGGAAAAACAATCAAGGTACTTGTGATACGAGATCAAAGCATTTTGTACCTTAATAGTTTTGATCATTTAGAAAAACGCTCCCCCTCAACATGTGCATATTATTTTTTTTAAATTGTTTATCACATGGAGGCAAGAGTTCTTTTGAAATAATTTCTTTGAAATAATTTCTTGATCACAATTTCCTAAGAAAAAGCCATTTGATTTTCATGGTAAAATTCTCCCCCTCAATATGTGCGTAAGATATTTTAAAAACATTTTTATCACATAGAGGCAAGAGTTCTTTTGAAGCACATCCACGATCACAAACTCCATTAATCAAACCATTTGATAACTCAATCAAGGTACTTTATAAATCTCTTTAAAAAAAACTTTTTGTACCTCGATAGTTATGCTCCCCCTCAATATGTGCTTCGAGATTCGAAAGCTTTTAGCACATATGAGAGAGCAGCCTGCACAATTAAATCAAAACGATCACCTTTTATCAAATTTCATTATTAAATCACAAATTCTCCCCCGATCAAAAATATCAAACCCTTTGAGATTTTGGATCCCAAGTGATTTAATCAGGTTTGGAAAACATGGGAGAAAATGTGGCCTTGTTTAAATACTCATCTGGTTTTTGGATAAATCCTCCTCCTCAACATGTGCATTATGTATATTGAAATCGTTTGTTCCATGGAGGCAGGAGTGCCTTTAAAGGACTAAAACCAATTCCATTTAAAACAGATTTGAGATTTAAAACACGATCTCTACCCCGATCAGAAATATCAAACCATTTGAGATTTGTGATCCCAACTGATTTAAATCATTTAGAAAAATTTGGGGAAAGTCGTGGCAAGATTTAATTTTTGAAAAATGACAGATTAGGACCATTTTAAGACATTAAAGATTGTTAGTGTCAGGTATGATAGTTTTTAAGAGATCTTTTAAGTAAAACAAAACAATTTCACAATCAAACAAGAACAGAAAAAATTTCATTTTGAAAGACCTTGATTCTAAAGAAAAAATCATACCATGACATAACATTAAATCTTTAGATCACCATTTATATTGTACAAAGCGGAACTTTTGTGAAGAAATATCGTTTGAAAATATTTTATTTTAAATCACTCTCCCCCTCAATCCATGACAGAAGTCAATAATTGAGTGACTTAGGTTTTGATAACATGAAGTCCGGTGATTTTCAAAATTTAGTTCAATTTATTTTCTAAACAATATTTTTCCATTTTCAAAACAATTTAATCAAATTATTCAAAATTGTTTAAAAATGGTATCCTGCAGAAAGACACGTTAGGTGGTTGAGAAGCTTCTGTTGTTTCTTGTAGGGCTTGGAAGAAAAACCGTCTGCTGATGCAGTGAGACTTCTTCTTACGTTGCATTTTGAATGCCAACTGAGGTCAAATTAAGCTCAGTTTCTTCAATCAATTAGAAGAAAACCATCTGCTGATGCAGTGAGACCTCTTACGTTGCATTTATGCCAACTCTCCATAGAAGTCCAATTAAGCTCCGTTTCCTCATTTGTCAACCCAAGAAATAGTTACCCTTTCCTTTCGGCATCCAATCATCTTCAATTGTGGGATCCGGATCGGGAACATTCTTTTATACCAATATACCTGCATACGTTAGTGAACACACATACAAATATATGGTGGTCGACATCACCCAAACAGCAATCGACTAATTAAAGTCAATTCAACATAACAATCAGATCATAACAGGTATGGGAATAATCTGTTTTCAAATCTATAAACATCTAAACCTAACAATCATATCCTAAATTCCTAGTCCTTCGACACAGGCAATTATCATTTTTAATTAAGCACGTAGGATAATTAAGAAAGTCCGTTAGATGATATAAATTTGAAAACATTCTCCCCCTCAATCAATGACTCATTTTTCTGAAAAGGTTTAAAAGCGCTGAAGTCATTGATTGAGTTTTCAATTTTTACTAAAAACTCTGGAACTGATTAATTTTCAAGCAACTCATTTTCCACCATTTTAGTTAAAACAAATATTTTTTCTGAAGAATTTTTAGAAGGAAAAATATTTGAGTAGGAACAGCAGTCCTTCGACATACTTTCCTTTTTTAGGATAAGTGCACGAAATATTTGAAAATTGGTTTTAGCGCAGCACTTTCCTTTCTTTGAAGAGCGGGTTGCCATCTGAAATAATAGCAAGCCATTGTTTAAGCACGGGTTACAGTCAGAAGTAACTGCAAGCCATTGTTGAAGCGCGGGTTACAGTCTGAAATAACTGTAAGCCATAGTTTGTGACATGTTTTGGAAAAAGAATATTTACACCTCCTGCTCGAACTTCATCTATGGTCCCGTGCCATTATTGAATGACATTTCTAAGACCGTAGATGTTATCGATACCAGAAGACATGTCATGAGAAAACATATTTTTGGTATTTTTCAAATTTTATATTTTTCTATTTTGTTTTGTTGGTTTTATATTTTTCTATTTTCTTTTTGTTGGTTTTATATTTTTGTATTTTGTTTTCTGAAAAATATATACAAAGATAGAGTAGATGATATAGTATAAGAAGATGATGATACGAGTACCGAGATAAGGATATCAAGCAGCACGTCGTAGAAGATAGAATTCGTCATCTCTTAAACTTCCACCACCAAAGCTTCCAAGGCTCCAGAATAGAAGATGGAACATGAGCCTTTGAGAAAGAGAGACTTTGGCAGCTTCCCCCCAAACCGAAAATCCTTATGTTGAGCAGATTCGAAGCTCTATTTCAAGCTTGCTTTAGCCAGGTGCACAAAGAAGCACACCATTATCATAAATCCCGCTGCTCCTTTCAAGAATAATCACCGTGATTCTTCGTTCGAGGTTATATCATCAACAAGAAGAACAGCAAAGTATCATCCCACTCATAAATAATCTTCTCAAATTTCCATACCCACTGAAGTCTGAAGCGATCCATTCCAAAAGGTGTCAAGAGAGCACTTCCCCCGTGTAGTTGAAAAGATGCAGTCCGTCTCTTAGTATAACGCTCAAGAACTCTCCCGAATACCAAGGGGAATGAAGAACACCTTCCCATGTTCCCATTTTTCTTCCCTGATGAACGTGTATGAAGCTCAAGAACCCGAAGTACACCAATATCCAAGAACTCTCCCGAATACACATCATGCCCGGAGAGAAAACACCTCCCCAATGTTTGTGGTAAACAATGGCTTTCTTCCCTGATGATCGTGTATGAAGCTCAAGGACCCGAAGTACACACATTCCCCAAAGAGAGAACAACCGATAACATTAAAGAGGCAGGCCGAATCACTGATTATCTCTGCGGATGACAATCTCTGCGGATGTCAACTCCGGAATAAGTGATTATATCTCTGAATCACTGATTAAGCCCTCAAGTGAGACAGCTGAGCGCCCCCAATGTACACAATTCTCTCTCCCCTGATGATTGCGATAACATCGAGATCATCACACACCAGTGTACCTCTTTTATCTTCAGAAACTTTCATTTACATCACTTCCCCCACGTCGTTGGAATAAGAACACTAAACGCTTTGATGAGTAAAACCTTGAGTATCTCTGCGGTCATGACATTTGTTTTCCCGGGATAACTTCAATCACTTAGAAGTATTAAGTCCATCAAGTTTACTCGCCATGAGTCAAACCTTGAGTTTCTCTGCGGTAATAACATTTGTCTTCCCGGGATATCTTCAATTACTTAGAAGTATTAAGTTCATCAAGTTTACTCGCGTTTAGATACGTGTCTCCTTCCCCCTTGCTGGTTTTGACACTTCAGAATCAGCAACATATTATAAGCCCAAATACTTGAAATCTTTATGAGAAGAACACTTGTAATCTTGTAGGAATCAACTTGCTGAAGAATATGAGCAAGTCTAACTGGGGATTAAATCTGACATATCACTCTCCCCCAATTAGTGCTCTCCCCTAAACCGACAATCTGTTTGATAACAGCCCAGATTAAGAAGAAGTCTTTAGATCGTTAAATGCAACTCGTCTTTAGTCTTCTACCATATATCAGAAAATGTAGAACCGACTGTAGACTCGACCTTCTTCAAGATTGTCCAGTTGGGGAATAGATAGTTAACATCTTCAACTCACCGAAAAATAAGAACATCACCAAAAAGCATCCCAATTAACTTACATCTTGCAAGTCCCCTTAGCTAAAATCCCTCCCAATCAAACAAGAACAGAAGGATGTTCATCAAGAAAAACAGCAATCAGGCCTCAACGAACACACAAGATGGTAACACCAAACAAACAATCACATCAAACAAGAACAGAAGGTTGTTCGGAATCATCATGTTGATGTGCACGTGAAGCATTAACCGGAAGCACTTTGTCAATAAACTCATATCAGCTTGTGAAGATGTCAACAAATGGCTCTTAAGAAGAAACTCCATGTGAAGATTACCCGATAAGAAGAAGCTCGGTTCTTACATGAGTTTAGAGCCGTATGACCATTTAAATTCTCAAATAATAATCAACCATGCAGTAATTTCACACTTCTTCTCCCCCTCAAGAATTGCATACGGAGTTGCCATTCTTGATTAAGTAAGTGAAAATCATCCGAATGTTCTATTCACACTTCTCTCCCGCAAAATAAGCACATGATGTCGCCATCTTCATTATAATCGAGCAAGTGGAATGAGAAAACAATCAGTGGTAGCCCGGTTCACTTGATGACTGAAGCGCATGGAAAAAGTATGTAGCATGTTGATGAGAATGGTCATAATAAGAAGATTTCTCTTCTTCAGAAGATAAAGCGCACTGAAGCGTACACTTTTCTTTTCATTAGAGTACGAGGCATGAACTGATGTGTTCATACGTCATAAGAAGATTTCTCTTCTTCATAAGATAATGCGCACTGAAACGTACACATTTCTTTTCTTTAGAGTACGAGGCATGAACTGATGTGTTCATACGTCATAATCTCTCTCTTTTCAGCTCTCTTAGCAAAACATGTAATCATCACCATTATCATTCAGTAGGCTCTTTGCAGTGACAGCTGATGGAGATGACCCAATATGATGAATTTGACCCTGAAGTAAACTAACCCGAACTCGTGACTTATACTTGCACATATGTAACAAAGAGCGGTGCCGAGACTTCATGCCCATTTGAATCTCTAAGTACTCTATACTCCTCAACCAACCAACCATCAAGTAATAGACGTACATTACCTCTTGAAAATCCACAATTGAATGTGACACTGAGCACTACAACGTAACTCCTTTAAGTGATAGTTATTTTGAGGTGATAAGAGCCCAATTCCCCCAAGTGGTAAAAGAAGAGGTAAAAGTCACCAAACAATAACTAGATTTCCAAGTCTTCATTTTTGATAATAAGCTCGAACAAGGATCCTGAAGAATCTTCATCCATCCATCCCCGATACCTTCAGATACTAAGTACACTCGCCCGTGATAAATCACTTCAACCTCAAATAAATAATACTGAATTAACGCCGTTGTCACATCTTCTGAACTGCTCAAATATAGCCTTCTTTGACATTTGAATGAACTTTGATAATGGTTTCATCCCGACCATGGTTAAAAGCATAGAACCCCGTAAAACCAAGCAATAACCAAACTGCCATGACGAATATCCAAACACACATCCAATTTATGAAGCACGCCCTTTTATCCCTTCTTTGAAGCAGAAACTGTAGCACCAGCATCAGATAAGATCTTGAAATACACTTTCCTTTTCTCCAGGATGGTTCCATCATCACGGGATTTTACAATTCTAAAGTTTAAACCGAGAAATAGTTTCTTTCGCGGGATTTTACAAAACCAAGAATAAACCGTAAGATAGTTCCGGATATGCACTTTACAATTACCAGGATATTTCCATTGTTACGGGATTTTACAAGTCTATGATTTAAACCGAGAAATAGGTTCTTTCGCGGGATTTTACAAAAATCAAGACAAAACCGTAAACAATGTCAGCTTGAATGTGTTATGGCAACTTTGGTTTTGGTGAATATCTATTTTAGGGGAACATGCACAGGTTCATCAACGATTAATCATCATCATCAAGAATTCTATACCCATTTGTAGACAACTTCACAAACCATACTAAGTCAAGTAGTATTAAACTCCTTTTCCCTGGAGGTTAACCGTAAAACATCAGAGTACCCGTTTCTCCCCCATGATGGTTTCGAACTTTCGGAAGCATCATAACGTGTACGATCATTAGCACGAGAAGTTCTTGTCATAAGCAAACATCTTGAAAAATCATAACTGACGCAGAAGATTCTTGAAAGATTTCGCTTAGACTGTGAGGTATCATTAACAAAATGGCGTCGAATATCTCATGGGAATTGCTGAAATTGATCCGCCAATGATTACGGCTAATAGAAATGACCACATATGGAGATAACCCGATACGACTATCTTGAAAAGAAAGGAGACATCCCAACATAGTGACTTACTGCTTGTTCTATATTTTTGAACAATCCACAACGCCGTGTGACACTAAGAACTACAACTTCCTTAAGGTGATAGTTATACACTGTTAGGAATTAGAAATTCCCGGTATTAAAGAGTCGGTCACCTCAAGTATATGTAATCGTTAGAAAGCTCGTAGTCGTAGTTCTTTTTAGTTAAGTAGTAATTTAGTTAAGTAACACCGTGGAGGACGGACGGGTCTTTACCCATTGTATGCCTGATCCACAGCCCTTAGTGTGGCGAGTTATGTAAGACTATATATACTCTCTACCTTCCAAGGTAGAGAGTTGGAGCTCATAATAATATCTTTCACTTTCTCTCACT
This sequence comes from Chrysanthemum seticuspe, assembly GCA_019973895.1. NCBI lineage: Eukaryota > Viridiplantae > Streptophyta > Magnoliopsida > Asterales > Asteraceae > Chrysanthemum > Chrysanthemum seticuspe. The sequence goes on from BPTQ01000003.1 coordinate 160,944,697, forward strand.
AAGCTCCCTAAACCTCTAACTTTCTCTCTCTAGAATTCCATCTATATGTTACTTTGTGTTATGGTTTGATGTGTATGTGAAAAGCTAATATCTAACAATTGGTATCAAGAGCCATGGTTGGATCATATCTTACACATCTTTGGATTTATAGTGGTTTTTAGGTGGTTTTTGAGTTTGAAAAAGTTTAGTGGTTTTTGCATCATTTGGTTGATCTCTTGTGTTAAAGTTTGAATTTTGTTGGTACTTTTGTGTTTGATGCTCGAAAGATTGCTAATGTATATGAACTCCACTGGCTGAGAAATTATGGCCCTTAAAGATTAAGGATTGTCACATATTGATAGTGGAATTCCTTCAACATCAAGAATCACAGTGTGCCGCAACACCTAACAAGTTTTTATATCTTGTTCGTCATTCAGTGATACAACCCTACAGAGGAAAGAAAAGTTCTATCAGCATAGCCCAATAGAGGTATACACCAGTAAAGATAATCGGCATTAGTAACCGCCTAGTTAAAGTCGTTAAGGGTACTCTATAAGCTGCGGTAAAACAATTACTATGGAGTGTCAGATTCGCTTTAGAAAGTTCTTAGAAGACGCAGTCAATACTAAAAAGTTCTACAAACGAATACTGTTCTTGAAGAGCACGATTACTAGCATGTGCAATACTAGACAGAGAATATGT
>BPTQ01000003.1:160955776-161001677 GCA_019973895.1 Chrysanthemum seticuspe
GAGAGATTATATCTTGAGTCCTACGCATTATCCTTGTGGTATTGCCAGAACATCTGAGTGATGTGTTTACATATTCACAGTGAAGATGGAAAGCCTTCTGGAGCCTACATCAAACAAGCTCCTGGTAGGTGGCATGTGAGATCTATTATATAGATCAACCATGTGACAACTGAACAGAAACAATGGGGCGATTCAATCTCTTGAATCAATCCTGGTTCAGGTTATGGATTGACGGATACCTTTGAAAAACCAGTCTTTGTGCTTAAAAACTCTTTTCATTAGCACATCGACTGTGTACTCATTTTTTCAAACCAAAAGGTATTTTTATGATTGATAATTGATTTTCAATAAAACCTTCGTTGTATTGCAAAAACAATTTCTATTGAGCAATACACGATTGTTTTTCAAATCTCTTTTCATCAATCAGTGGACTTAAATTTCGCTGGTTCACTCACTCCGTGTTGTCTTCTTTGAGATGTTCCGGTTTGAGAACAGCTAGAACAGCTGCGAAACCCTGTCAAGGAGATTCTTAGGAATCCTACCTGATCACAGGCAGTACTTGTACTGATCAACGGGGAACCGTGGGCCGTGTACCTCAATTCAACGAAAGTGATCAAAGACACTTTCATGCGATTTGTTACTAACTGTTGTATGCAGGTACGCCCGACGTTTGCAGCTGATCAGAATGAAGCGGTCAATCCACAGCCGCATGCTCACTTAACACATTCAACTCAAAAGAAATCATGATTAGTGCATCAATGACTCTGATATTTTCACTCCATGCTTCTGCTACGCTGCTGCCAATATCGTGATTCAACAAATGCTTCCGCTACTCTGATGAGAAGATATCATGATCCAGAATGTGAGCATGTCGGTCCCAAAGTCACAACATCACAAAATACCAACATCACAAAGGATGTGTCAGAGATTGTTGATTGCTGATGATCTCCAAAGATGGCTCAAACTTATCATCACGTGGATCAGTAAAAGACCTCCACTTGGAATGACCAAACATGCAATGTGAAGAATCAATGACTACAAGCTTATGAGCAAAGGACTACATCAAGAATGCAAGATCAACTGTTAATGTAATATCTATTTGTATTCAATGTAATTTTTTATGTATAATTGAGGTGACCTCCCTTAGGGGGAGATTGTTAGGAATTAGAAATTCCCGGTATTAAAGAGTCGGTCACCTCAAGTATATGTAATCGTTAGAAAGCTCGTAGTCGTAGTTCTTTTTAGTTAAGTAGTAATTTAGTTAAGTAACACCGTGGAGGACGGACGGGTCTTTACCCACTGTATGCCTGATCCACAGCCCTTAGTGTGGCGAGTTATGTAAGACTATATATACTCTCTACCTTCCAAGGTAGAGAGTTGGAGCTCATAATAATATCTTTCACTTTCTCTCACTAAGCTCCCTAAACCTCTAGCTTTCTCTCTCTAGAATTCCATCTATATGTTACTTTGTGTTATGGTTTGATGTGTATGTGAAAAGCTAATATCTAACATACACTGTGAGCACGACGACGTAACTCCTTACATCAGTTATAACCAGATTGTCAATTCATAATCACTTAAAGTGATAGTTATGTCCCAACAAGTTATCTTGAGACATACATCCAACCAACCAACGTCTCAAAGATAAAGAAGTTCACCCGTTAAACGTCACTTCAATTTCTCGTTAATAATACCGTACAAAAACCCCGTAGTCATTTATCACTTTTTCGCTCAAGCCGTGAATTTAGTATCCTTTCGTGAAATTTTAATCATACCAAAATACTACCACTCAATGTCCAAGTAATACCAAAAATTTGTATCCAGTTTATTCTTATACCCAACAAGAATCACACGGATAACAAATTTTTGTTATCTTATTAAACATCCCATGTTCCAAGTCCAAAGGCCCAATCAATATCCAATCCATGATCCAAATCCGAAAGCCCAATGATATAGAGTTACGACAAAAACCCAACTCATCCAAATATTTCTCTTACCCGGTTATAATATATGAAGCCCAACTCTCGTGTAAATTCAAAGCCCACAATCCAAATGAAAAAAAGACCCGATCCACGTTACTAGTATCATCCGGTTATAAAACCATCTCCCCATTTGACCTAAACCTAAGCATCACAACTAACCCTAGCACATACTTTTGCGCCTACCATACATACATTTTCCCCCATCCAAACTTTTATCAGAGTACACTCACCAAACAAATGAAGTTTAGATCTCAACTAATATTCACATCTATCACAGCACTTGACATGGGTGTTCAATCGTTTGTCGTGACCTCGCCATAGGGTTGGCTTGAGTGTCTATGATTTGCCACAGGGATGGCCTCAACAACATGCTAATGTTCACAGGTAGGTTTATTTATACTTGATACTCGATTTGCTTAGTTAAGTATTAACGATCAAGAAAAAACAATTAACGTTACTTGTTAATTTTATTTCAAGGATCGAACATTAATTTGAGGCAAAAGCTTTGAGCATAGGTTTAACTTGAGATTTCGTTTATTTTTTATTGGTCTATACGAACGAATGAAAGACGAACTAACATCAATTGTTAGCTTCATTTCATAGTTCGAATATATGAGAACTGTGATGAACGAGTATTGTGACATGTTTAACTTTGCTCGAAAACATCTTCAAACTGGTCAATGATGGTTATCATTCGTGTCTAAGGACCTCTGAGTCTTGATATAACTTTTATGTCACACGAATAAAAACTGAGATCAATCATTTTTCTTGGTTATGGATCTGTGATGAATATTATGTTGAATCCGAGATCGAGTATTGAATCTGAGATGAAGACTGAGATCCATTTGTTAAGTTAATCTTTGGCTGATGATGATTAATAGACTTCAAGTCGTGGGTTTAGGTATTTTGGTAATGGTTGTGGTCGAGTCTGAGTCTTCTTCTTCATCATTTCTGTAAGTCGCTAGGTCAAAATAAGTCTTTGAGTCAAGTCACTAGCTCTTGTACTAACTCGCTACCATTATTAGCACAAGTCGCTAGACTCAAAAGTCAAAGCGGATTAGACAAGAAGCTAACATATTTCAAACCAACTCGCTAGCATTATAGATCTAAGTCGCTAGTAAGTCAAAACTCACAAATCGCTAACCTTTTTCATCAAAGCAAGTCGCTACTTTGTTTTTGACATAATTCGCTATTGACTTTCAAGAAAGTCAACGAATAACCAAGTTGCTATATGATGGTCAAATCGCTACGACTTGTAAATACAAGTCGCTAGCAAGATTCAATGAATCTGGACAAATAGTGATAAGTCGCTGCCATGAAATTTGACATTTTCCGATGAGTTTTCCGACCATATTCCGACCATATTCATGATAAACCCAGAAAATGCGTGACAAAAACTGCAGCATATGACAGATTTTGACCCAGTTAGACCATTAAAAAGACTACTAGACCACTTTTGTTTCACAAATTTGTTACACAAATATCGGTACAAAAGTCACAAACATATAATATTCAAGACTGTTAATAAAAACTTGAGAATAAAAACAGTAAGCAATATGATTGGACCAAGTAACCATTTGACCAACAGAAACAAAAGAGTTGTTAAAAACCAGTTTACCCATAAAGAAGTAATCCGACCACACAAATTCACAAACCAGTAAACAAGTATCAAAACCACACCAACCATGGTACGAAACCACACAAATCACCATAACACAATAAACCTTGGCTCTGGTACCAATTGTTAGGATTCAAATATTATGTGTTTGATGATTCGGGTGGTCTTGGGAGATCAAAATACATGTTTGCCATTAGAGAGAGAAAGTTAGAGAGTTGGGTGTTTTCTTGGTAGAGAGTTACTTCACAAAATGTAGAGTATTAGATTGAAAGCACCACCCCTTCCATGGATGGAAGGGGTATTTATACTTACAGACTCAACGACCTCCTATCGGCCTGTGGATCAGGGATACAGTGGGTAAAGACCCGTCCTTCCTCCACGGTGTTGCACTACGCTAAACTAAACTAATAACTAACTAATAAACTGATAAATAACGTAACTAACGACAAGTCTACGAGCTGGCTAGAAGCAATGCAAGAAGAGATGCAACAATTTCACAATCAGCAGGTTTGGATTTTGGTTCCACTCCCTGATGGCAAATATGCCATTGGGACAAAGTGGATTCTGAAGAATAAGAGAGATGCTCGGGGTGTTGTGATAAAAAACAAAGCAAGATTAGTAGCACAAGGCTTCAAACAAGAGGAAGGGATTGATTATGATGAAGTGTTTGCCCCTGTTGCCAGAGTAGAAGCTATTCGCATTTTCTTGGCTTATGCTTCTTACATGGGTTTCATGGTGTATCAAATGGATGTCAAAGGTGCTTTTCTGTATGGTGAGATTGAAGAGGAAGTTTACATCACTCAACCAAAGGGATTTGAAGACCCTGATCACCCAAATCATGTTTACAAGGTTGTTAAAGCTCTTTATGGCTTACATCAGGCACCAAGAGCTTGGTATGCTAGGCTTTCATCATTCCTGCTGAAGCATGGCTATAGGAGAGGTGCTATTGATAAAACTCTGTTCCTAAAGAAGAATTACTCAGACATCATTCTTGTGCAAGTTTATGTGGACGACATTATTTTTGGCTCCACAAATGAAGCGTGGTGTAGGGAATTTGAGGAACTGATGAAGGGTGAATTTCAAATGAGTGCTATGGGTGAACTTACTTTCTTTTTGGGTCTCCAAGTTCAGCAGAAACAAGATGGCATTTTTATCTGTCAAGATAAATATGTGAGGGACATTCTGAAGAAGTTTGGTATGGAAGGTGTTAGGACTGCCACAACACCTTATGAAGCTCCAAAGACTAAAGCAAATAATGAACCAGATCTACCTGTGAATGTTCATCTGTACAGGTCCATGATTGGTTCATTGATGTATCTGACAGCTTCAAGGCCTGATATTACTTTTGCTGTGAGTGTTTGTTCTCGACATCAAGTCACTCCACTTACTTCCTATCTAAATGCTGTCAAGAAGATCTTTAAGTACCTCAAAGGCCAACCTCTTTTAGGCCTTTGGTACCCAAAAGAGTCTCCTTTCAAGCTGGAAGCATATAGTGACAGTGATTATGCTGGTGCAAATCTGGATAGAAGATCCACAACTGGAGGTTGCCAATTTCTTGGCAAGAGGTTGATTTCTTGGCAATGCAAGAAACAAACCATTGTGGCTGCCTCAACTACTGAAGCAGAGTACGTTGCTGCTGCAAATTGCTGTGGTCAGGTCCTCTGGATTCAAAACCAATTGTTGGACTATGGGTACAACTTCATGAACACTACTATTCATATAGATAATCAAAGTACCATCTGCATAGTCAAAAATCCAGTTTTTCACAGCCGAACAAAACACATTGAAATCAGGCACCACTTTATAAGAGATGCATATGAAAAACATTTGATAAAAGTGGCTAAAATCCATACTGATGATAATGTGGCAGACCTGTTAACAAAAGCGTTTGATGGACCAAGGTTTCAACACCTCGTGGTCAATATTGGAATGTTAAACCCCTGACTGCATAGTTTGAGGGGAGGCATAGGCCTCAGGGGAGGCATATGCCTCAGGGGAGGATTTTGTACAAACTCTGCATATTTTGTTTGTGTCATACTTTGTTCAATAAACAGGTTTTCTAAATTTGCTTCTATCAGTTTGTAAAAACATCATTTTGCCATTAGTGATAGCCTTTATTTAATAGATTTTATCTTTTTGATTTTCTCTATTTGCTTTTTTGTCTCTGTTGTTTATGATTCTTTGCTAACACTAACTGTCTAATTATTTGTTAGCTTGTTTTTGTGTTGTTCTTGTGGAGTGTTGTGTCTGTTTTGCAGATGCCTAGATTACAGTTTGTCCATTTCATGATCAAGTTCAAATTCATCAAGAATGACTCAATGGTACATGGTTAAGATAGCTATAAGAGTGTTGCTTGTTTCTTCTAATATCAAAGTACTGAAGCATACAATTTGATTCAACTGAAGTAATAATACTGAAGAAAAGAAATTGAAGTCAAATTGTTCATTCATTCTTTCAAGAAACAGTTTACAGCTTACAGCTTACATTATGTCAACCTACTACTATGCATCTTCAAGATACGAGCTGTACACTTAAGCTAAGCCTAATCTAGTGTATATCCTTCATTCCGAAATCTAAGAGAATGTTGGATATGCATTTGATGCTGGCTTTGCTTTCGTAGGTCTTGCTTAACCACCCATTCAGTCTAACTGGCTGGTTGGATATGCATGACCAGCACGACGAAGATGCTAAGGACCAAAATAGGAGGATGGATTGATGCAAACGATTGATGATGACGATGACCACGCAGGATGACGCAGAGAACTAACGTGTAATGTGTGCTTCATCTATTCATTTCAACCAAAATGCAATCGATCCACCCTCCTTATGCCCTTCTACTATACGATGTGTGTTCATGCACCAAAAGATGGCGCAGTGAGACCAAGAACCACCTCTCTATCTTTGGGGAGTGGCGGATTCCTGGCACGAGGTCTTTTTTGAGACCGAGGTGCTGGAGGTTGGGAATAAGATGTTCCCTCCTTATAGGAGTCATCAGAATCATCAGCAGATTCACTTGGATTCACTACACTGTCATCTTCTGAAGAAGGGAGAAAGGGTGATTTATTTGGTCGTGGATAGGGTTGAGGAAAGTAATGGAACCATGGGTTTGATTCACCACTTGATGATGATGAAGAGGATGATGAAGATGAGGAAGTGAGATCTATGACCTCAGGCTTGGTATTCATGGTGCAATTGGGTTAATTGGGGTTATTTTGCATCTAGGGTTTGTGGTAAATATTTGGGGATCTTGATGAAGAGATGAGTTACATTGGGTTCATTTTATAGACGGGTTCGAAGTTCAATGAGTTTAATGCAAGTGGGTGGCACAGTAATTCTAGAAACTTACCGAAGATATTCTTATCTTTGATGCATTCTGCTGAAGCTATAACTTCAGCAGATTGATCATGTGTTCCTGCTGAAGTATTATTTTGGGTTGGGTCAAAGATGTTATACACGTCAGCAATGGTCAACCAAACGGTCAAATTTTCTTTGACGTTAATTTGGGCAAAAAACTCAATCCACCTTCACTATCTTCAGAACAAACAAAATCCCTCTCATTCCACTTTCACTTAACACTCACCATTTCAAGAATCATAACCCTAAACACTCATATCCCTCATGGCTCTTGAATTTAAAAATGATCACAACAAAGTTGCATATCTGGGAAATGGCAAGGGATATGAACTGTACGAACCAATGGTGGAATTCCTGAAAAGGTCCAAGATTTGCTATGCTCTCACACATGCTCCAGATGAGATATATGAGTCTCTGATCACTCAATTTTGGGAAACTGCTGAGAAAAGGAGCGAGACAGAAATTAGAGCTGTGATCGACAGAACAGAGCACATTGTGACAGAGGACCTAATTCGAAGGAAGCTTCACTTGGAAGATGCTGATGGAGCATTTCATTCTAGTCAGGAAAATGTTCTTACTGGGCTAAGGGCAATTGGCTATCGTGGTACAAGGACAGATATGTGGCTGAAGAAGGAACTTTGCCCGAAGTGGAGGTTCATGGTTCACACTTTGCTTCAATGCATGAGCAACAAGACCGGAGGATGGGATCAGTTCTCTACACAATTGGGCTATGGTATTGTGTGTCTTTCCCAAGGGGTAACTTTCAATTTTTCTAAGTATATTTTTGAAAACTTGGTTGAAAATATTCAAAAGAAAAAGGGAAAATTTTTAATGTACCCAAGGTTTCTACAAATGATTTTAGACACCACTTCCCAAACCCAATCTTTCTATCCCATAGGTAATTTAACTGCTAAACTGTTTGCTACAATGAGAACCCACTTTCAGGGGGAACATCATCCCTTGCTAGCAGCCATGTTGCCCCAAGGTAATGAGGCTGCTGATGAGGAGAATGTGACTCATAATCCTCCTTCCTCACCTGTTGCTACTGATGGTAATCCATTGGTTAACATTGATGAGGGACCATCTTCAACTGTTGAAGCAACTCATGTTGCTCCAGACCAGTCACCATGTCCCAGTCCTCCACCCACACTTACTGCTCATGATGAGTCAGATCTACATAGACCACCCACACCAAGTCCTGTTAGGGATCCTCTCAATGAAGATCTTCCTCACATTGAGCATGACCATGTTTCTTCTGAAAGGTCCAATGAAGTTCCCCTTACCACAGAGCAATCTGCTGGTGGAACTGAGGACCCTATTACACTCTCATCTGTCTATGCTCTTGTCAACAGGTATGCTGCTGAGGTCACTAGTCTGAAAAAGGAGCTTGCAGGGACCAAGTCTTCTCTTGGAAGTAAGATTGAAGATCTGCAGAATCAAGCCAAGGAATTAGAGGACAAACTCAAAGGGAGCTCCAAAAGGAAACTTGTGGTTTCTTCTGATGAAGAACAAGAAGTACCTCATTTTGAGTCTCTGGAGATATTGGCTGATGCTTCTCTCAATGATCCTGCATCAGTAGCTGCTATTTCCTCAAGGAAGAAGGAACCTGTCCTTTACAAAAGAAGAAGGAGATCCTTTTCACATAAGGTTTCCTCTGATGCTTCAAAGGAAACTGATGTTGACAAGGCTCAATCTACTGATGTGCAAATGGAGGATGCATCTTCAGATCCTAATCAATCTTCATCAGTTCAAGAACCAACAGACCTTTCTCCATCAGCAGATCTGTCAGACATTGCTACTATGACCACTCCAGTTGATAATCTGCATCAACAACTTGACCTAGGTACTGCAACAGAGATTCCTATAGTTGATCTAACTGGAGAAGAGTGTGTTAAGCAGCCTGATGATAAAGGGAAAAATGTCATCACTGAAGATGAGCTTGGTCCTAACCTGGTGAGTGAGGAAGAAAGACTGGGTCAAGCAAGTAGATTGGCTGAGTTTGAGAAGTCAAAGGAAAGTGTAGCATTGGCTAAACAACTTGAAACAGAGGAATTTTCATCTTTAACTCCTGAGAGAAGAAAAGATCTAGATGAACTGAGGGTTCAGATGCCTGCTGAACACTGGGATATTCTCACTCAGCAAGTCATTTCAAAACCTTCTCTGGCTCAAAGTATACTAGGTGGAGATTTCCTCAGTGACAATTATGTGGAGCGAATGATGGCTCAGGGAAGACAAAGGAAGCAAGAAGCAATCGCACAAAAGAGGGCCATCAAAGCTCAGAAGGCCAAAAACAAACCTCCTTCTAAAGATGAAATAAGAAGGGTGGTGAAAAACCAATGCTCAATGTCCAACTCTGGCCTAACAATGAAACAAGTCAAGGCTTTTCCTGATCATGTCCTGTATCGCAAATATAACCGAATCATGCAGGAAAGATCATCATCTTCAACACATTCTACCAACTTAAAAAGGATTTCAGAGAATGAGGCTGTTCAAGAAGCCAAAAGACTCAAGACAGATGATGCTCCCCCCACGGTGACTTCTCCAGTCATTCCTGCTGAAGCAACTTCTGAAGTTGCTTCCTCCACTGTCAAGAGTCCATCTGCTGAACCACATTCCATTTCTCCTGAAGCACCGAATATATCAGCTCCCAAGTCATCTGTGACAACCATTGACCTCCCAGAAGCTTCCAGAGTTAAGGAAGCTCATATCACAGAAACCAAAACAGAAAGGGCGATAAAGATGATCCACAGGATGAATGCACTTCGTGTTCCAACCAAGTCTCCATCTACCACTTCCAATCCTTCCACAAATGTTCACGATGAAAATGCTCCCTCTGGGGAAATCTATATGCCTGGTAGGAGGACAAAGAGAATGGCCAAAAGATCTCCTTTGGATCTTGAAGCTGATGACTCAACTTTCATTGTAGAAGGGTCTGCTGCTGATTTTCCTGATGGCAATTCAGATGAGGTGATAGCCTGGAAATTAAAGGATGATCAGATGAATGTTCTTCTTCGAAGGGACTCCACTTCAATGGAATTCACCTTTCTGAAGGAAATTCTACACTTGGTAGACAGGGCAGACTTACTTTCTCTGTTCACTCAAGTTACCACCCATTATTGCAACAAGGAACCACAAGGTTCTGGGATGTTTTTACCAGGAGATCTTCAAGTCCTGTTAAACTCTCACATTCCCAATAGCAAAGCATCTTCCATTTGGGAAAACTCACATCGGTGGAAGCTTACATCCTGGAGATTCTATCCTCTCCCTCGTGTGCATGTACTTGAAACTAAGGGTGGAATCACTGTCTGCATGTTTTCTGAAAGGAAGTATCCTTTGCCCAAAAGACTAATGGAAAAGATGTTGAGTCAGAAATTGGAAATTCCTCCAGATCCAGTGGGCAATGAAAGACAGTCTGCTTTAACACTGGTAGGACTGATCAAGACTCAACTTCAACAACTGCAATAGGCTTCATCCTCATCCATATCAGGACACATGGTACCATCTGCATTACTTTGTTTTTGTTGCTTCTTATTTGTATTATGTATATACCTGTCTTTTCTTGTGTTAGCTTTTCTTAGTTAAAAAAAAAAAAAAAAAAAAAAAAAAAAAAAAAAAAAAAAAAAAAAAACAAAAAAACTAACTTTTATGCAGGTTTGTTTACTGTCCAATTCTGATGGTTTTTAACTCACCTGATATACCTTGTGTATGTCAAAGAGTTGACTAGTCCAAAGGGTACAGCTTTGGTAAAGACACACCAAATCTGTTGATAGCTGTAATGATTTGCTCAAAATCATAGGGTCTGCAACCACCCATGCTTAACTGCTGAGGGTTGTATGGTCATCAATTCACCATGGTCTATTCCTCTTTGGAATCCAAGAATTGACTAGCCCACATGAATATGGCATGTGGTAAAGGCAACTGAATCCATATTTGGTTCTCAATTCACCAATTCTAAGAATTGACTAGTCCTGAGCAAACGGCTACAGGTAAAGACAAGACAAATCCGTTTATATGGTTGCTGGTTTGCCAATAAATCAGATGGTTATCAATGTACCATAGTTTTCGAACTCAAACATGTGGCTACTCCAGTAGTAATGGCTATTGGTAAAGAGACATCAAACCCATTAATTTCAATGATTCACCTCTCACAGGAGTTAACACACCTGGAAGTGATGAGAATAGTATTGAACTTATATGTTTTGATGTACATGATGTCATATGTTGCTGCAAAGACCTGGTGTTTCACAGTTCAGTCATCATAGAGATGTTCTTCTTCTGAATCTTTGTTGCTGATCCTCAAGAGACTAGCCATTCATAGCTCAGCAGTGGTTAATATATGGGAAGGTCTTGCTTGGAAATTTTTCGTCAAATGGTACAATCCTCAACAGCTTTATCGATCTATCAAGGAAACTGGAACTTAACCTAGTCAAATTCCAGTTTAGGGGAGGATTGTTGGGAATTAAGGAAAACTACTGATTCTGCCGAAGCATAAACTACTGATTCTGCCGAAGCATCTGTCAAATAGATTATGCCGAAGAAGAATGGATTCTGCTGAAGTTATACTTCAGCAGAAGTGTTAAAGCAGATATTGTGTTGCTGCTAAAAGTGCGAACCACGTAGGAGAGATAAGCTCAGTTTAGAGTAAAAGTCAGCGTCGTATGTATAGGTTGGCGCCGTATTAAGTAGAGCTTACTCAGAATAAACAATATGATTAACAAAACAATATGATTAGTTGCATGCTTGTCTAGATGCATGCTTAGTCTATGATAGTATTAGGAGCGTAAAATGTCAACGCTCATTAGGGTTTCTTGCCTATATAAGAAACCATGTTAGTTTGTAATAAAAAAGTTTTTCTAAAATCTTTAAAGTCTTGTAATCTATTCGAAACATAGAGTTTCTATAATCAAAAGATCCATAGAGGATCAAAGAGTTCTTAGTTATTGTAACTTGTATTTACTTTCCGCTACAATACGAGTTGTAGAGATCTTCTATTAGTTTGCTTGTGATTACATAGGCAACACTAACGATCTCCGAGTGCTTAAGATCTATCAAGGTCTTAGATTTAACAAGTGGTATCAGAGCCTCGGGAAAGTCTCTACGATACTAAGAACCATTCTCATCCCCATACAATCAAACATTCATTCACCATGCCTGGATCCGATAATGAAAATGAAGTCACCAACACAAACAACACCAACACCACTTCCATGCAACAGCTCAGTCTCACAAACAGCAATGGTAAATTTCCTTATTTAAAGAGGGAAAAGTATGAACTTTGGACTATGAAGATGGAAAACTGGATTTCCAATATTGATTGGAATCTGTGGGAGGTAGTAAAGAAAGGCAACAGTCTAAAGAAAATGATTCCTGACAGGGATGGGAAGTTTATCATGGCTCCACCAAAAACTGCTGAAGAAGTGCTGGCCATGCAGAGAGAGCATAAAGTAAAAACTATTCTGCTTCAAGCCATACCTGAAGATCATCTATGTGATTTTCACCATATGGATGATGCTAAAGACATATGGATGGCTCTCAAAGCAAGGTTCGGTGGAAATGAAGAATCAAAGAGAATGAGGAAGTCCATGCTAAGACAACAGTTTCAGGACTTCAATATATCAGAAGAAGAAGGTATCCACAAGGGATACGACAGGTTCCATAGGATCTTGAGTCAGCTGAATCAGCTGAATGCTAAACCGGATAATGAAGATTGCAACTCAAAGTTCTTGCGGTCCTTGCCACCATCATGGTTTCATGTTAGTATAGCACTCAAGGCTAAAGGAGAGTTGGACATGCTCACTTTTGATGAGTTGTACAACAGACTCAGAACTCTTGAACCAGATGTCAGGACTCCCTACCGTACATCTTCTTCTAACCATGCAGCTTTTGTTGGGACATCTCATTCCAACATGATGGTACAAGCTCCTAGCTTCAACTATTTTCCATCATCTCCTAGTTCCAACTACTTTCCAGCATCCTGCTCTCCCACTCCACCACATAACACTCGTCCCACTCCATAATCTTCACAACCTAAGACTAGTAGTGTGATGGAGGATGTTCTTCATTCGTTTGTTGCTGACTATGATACTCAGCAGTATCTTGCATATGAAGACTTTGATCAGTTGGACCCTCTTGAAATGGAGGAAATGAAGCTGAAAATGCAGGTGGCATTGCTGTCAGTGGACATCAAAAGGTTTGAAGAGAAGGCTGGAAGGAAGTTTGTTTTCAAGGGAAAGGAACCAGCTCGCTTTGATAGGAGGAAAGTCAAGTGCTTCACTTGTCATCAGATGGGGTATTTCTCAAGAGAATGCAAGGACAGAAAGAGTGGAGATGGAGCAAAATATCTTTCATATCAGCAGAAACAGCAGGAAACTGGAGCTTCAGCAGCTCTCCTCACCATGGATGAACAGGTCAACTGGACTGCACATGAACCTGTTAATGAGGAAGCTCATGATACTGACAAGCTTGGACTGCTTGCAAGGTGCACTTCGGATGAAAGGCATGATCAGTTTGCCTTTATGGGACTGTCTCAGGTACACAACTGTATATTTGGTTGTAGTCTAAGATACAATGAACTTAAAGAAGAATTTGATGCTATGAAACCTAAGTTTGATGCATGCTATATTGATAATGAAGCTCATAAACTTGCATTAAAAACTGTAGAAAGACAAAAAGTATGGTTTCAAAAGAATCAAATAGCTTATGAAGAAAAGATAAAAGTGTTACAGTTTGATCTAGAAGTTGCTAATAAATACTTAAAACTGTCTGAGAAAGCTAAGGATGAAGCTGTGTCTGAGAACCTAGAGCTTAAGGCAAAACTGGCTGAGGAAATAGCTAGGCATAAGGAATGGTTAATATCAGGTGATAATCTGGCTAGTGAGATCTATAACAGTCAAACAGTAACCTCTGGCTTAGGACTAGGCTTTCAAAAGTATGTAGGAGTAGAAGCTAAATATGATGGTCGTAAATCCACACCAGCAGGGTTAGCTAACTTTGTAAAAGAAGGTGAATTGCATGCTGTCCCTGGACCTATTAGAGGTGAATTTATGCCCATAGACCTATCCATCACTGTTGACTTTGATGGATCACATCATCTATATGGCAAAAAGTCAAAAGACTTGCCAGACCCTGATACCTCATCTAATGACTTTGTCTCTTGCTCTGACAGTGACAATTCATCGGATCAAGGGTCCACTTCCTATGAAAGCTGTGATTCAAATGAGAAGTCTGACCTTCCCAAGCCTGAGCCTACACCCAAGCCTGCACCCCAGTCTACTTACAAGCCTTCTAAGGAAGCTGCTGAGGAATCATCTTCCAAGACAGTTTCTTCTGAAGACTTGTCTTTAAAATCTTTGAATAATCAGTCTGTTAAAAACAATTCCTTGAATGTATCTGTTTTAAGTACTTCTGCATGTAATCAAACACCTCCCTATTTGAATAAATCTTCCAAGAAGAAGACTTGTTTTGTATGTGGAAGTAAATTTCATTTGATTAAGGATTGTGATTTTTATGAACAAAGATTGGGTGCATGTGCTACTCACCAGAAACACAAATCTAACTGGACCAATGTTGCTAATATTCCACCTTATGTCCCACAAGCTGCTTATACTAACTCTCATTGGAGAGGTTCTGTTAACAGACCTAATGTGCAACCAACTAGCTCATACTTTAAACATGGTTATTGGCCTACATATGTTGACTCTATGTATGCTGGGATGGGATATGGGAGCACTGCTGTGAAGCCCTCAGCAGGTTGTTCTTGGACTAACAAGGGACCCAATTACCAATGGAGGACCAAGAACAATGGTGGATCCTCTAAATCTTCATGCCCTAAACCTGTGATCCACAAGGCAGGTTCAAGTCAGTAATGACTTGAACCTCCATTGTATACTAACCGTATGTATATATTTTGTTGTTGTTTGTAGGATCATCCTCTTAAGCATAAGAATATTGGTATTGTTGATAGTGGTTGTTCCAGAAGCATGTCTGGAAACAGAGATATGATGCACAACTTTGTTCCCATAGAAGGAGGAGGCAATGTAACTTTTGGAGGAAGTGATGGGAGTATCACAGGGAAAGGCACCATAATGACACCTCATCTAGATTTTGAAAATGTGTACTATGTTAAGGAACTTCAGCATTTCAACTTGTTCTCTGTCTCACAAATCTGTGACACTAAGAACAAAGTTCTCTTCACTGAGAATGAATGTCTTGTGCTGTCTAAAGACTTCAAACTCCTAGAAGAAACTACTATTCTACTGAAAGTTCCTCGAACTCACAATTTATACACATTCAACCTAAATGAAGTGCAACCAGGTGGCGACCTCACTTGTTTAGTGGATAAAGCATGTCTTGATGAGTCCACTAAATGGCATAGAAGGATGGCTCATGTGAACTTCAAGACAATTAACAAACTCTCTAAAATGGGTCTTGTTGAAGGTCTTCCCACCAAAGTATTCACAAATGATCATAATTGTGTCGCTTGCAACAAAGGAAAACAACACAGAGCTTCTTACAAAGCTATCAATGCTATGAGCATCATTACTGAACCTCTTCAGTTGCTTCACATGGATCTGTTTGGTCCAACTCAAGTCAGAAGCATTGATCATAAGTTCTTCTGTTTGGTTATCACTGATGGCTATAGCAGATTTTGTTGGGTGTTCTTTCTCAGAACCAAAGATGAAACCTCTCAGGTGCTGACTGAATTCATCACTCTCGTTGAAAATCAGTTGAACAAAAAGGTCAAGGGTATTCGGTGTGATAATGGGACAGAGTTCAAAAATGCAATTCTAATAGAACTCTGTGGGTCAAAAGGTATAAAAAGGGACTATAGTAATCCAAGAACCCCATAACAAAATGGGGTGGCTGAAAGAAAGAATAGGACCTTAATAGAGGCTGCAAGATCAATGCTTGCAGACTCTAAGCTACCCACTATGTTCTGGACTGAAGCTGTTGGCACAGCGTGCTATGTGCTAAACAGGGTCTCCATAACAAGACCTCAACTCAAAACACCTTATGAACTTCTCTTTGGGAAGGTTCCTGTCATTCACTACCTAAAACCTTTTGGTTGTCAAGTGACCATTCTGAACACAAGTGATCCGTTGGGAAAGTTTGATGAGAAGGCTGATGATGGTTATATTGTGGGGTATTCAGCTCATAGTAAGGCCTACAGGGTGTACAATTTGCAAGCCAAGAAGATAGAGGAGACGTTGAACCTGAGATTTTTGGAAGATAAGCATAATGTTCAAGGACAGGGTCATACGTGGTCTTTTGACCTTGACTACTTAACTGATTCCTTGGGTTACACTAGACATTTGGCTAATCAAAATGCAGGTTCTCAAGCTTCTCCCACTAACAATGCAGGTCCCTTAGATGATGACTCTGAAAATGAGTTTGAAGATGATGAGCAACCTATAATTGTGCCTTCTTTCTCTCCTAACAATATTGCAGGTACCACCTCCAAGAATATTGCTGACACGAGTGATGATGATGAATCTCATTATGCTGAGGACCTTGCTAGGCTTCAGACTCAAGAGTTTGCTGCCAAGCTTGAAGCAGAGAAACTGAATGGGGAGGTGGCTAATGAAGGAATCAGTAGAAACCACTCATCTGCTGAAGTTGACTCTGCCACACCTACCATCCCCAAATCTGATGAAGGCTATACTATTCCTGCTCAAGTGTCTTCAGCCTTTGGAGAACCTCATACACGCTTTCCAAAACCCTCCGATCTTGGAAATCATCAACCCAAAGCTGGCATTTTCACCTCACCCTCATATGATGCTGAATTTGAACCAACAATCACCAATGTTGATTCTTCCATTGAAGTCAGCCCCACTGCTACTCAGAGGATCAACATTGCTCATCCTCAATCCAACATCATAGGTGATCTTCTGGCACCTGTTAAAACTCGAAGGGCTATCACAAGTCCTCAATTTGGGCAGATTGCTTTTCTCTCTTATGTCTCCAACCAGCAAAGAGACAATCACACAGACTTCAAACATTGTCTGTTTGCTTGTTTTCTCTCTCAAGTGGAACCAACCAGTGTATCTCAAGCTCTTAATGATTCAAGCTGGCTAGAAGCAATGCAAGAAGAGATGCAACAATTTCACAATCAGCAGGTTTGGATTTTGGTTCCACTCCCTGATGGCAAATATGCCATTGGGACAAAGTGGATTCTGAAGAATAAGAGAGATGCTTGGGGTGTTGTGATAAAAAACAAAGCAAGATTAGTAGCACAAGGCTTCAAACAAGAGGAAGGGATTGATTATGATGAAGTGTTTGCCCCTGTTGCCAGAGTAGAAGCTATTCGCATTTTCTTGGCTTATGCTTCTTACATGGGTTTCATGGTGTATCAAATGGATGTCAAAGGTGCTTTTCTGTATGGTGAGATTGAAGAGGAAGTTTACATCACTCAACCAAAGGGATTTGAAGACCCTGATCACCCAAATCATGTTTACAAGGTTGTTAAAGCTCTTTATGGCTTACATCAGGCACCAAGAGCTTGGTATGCTAGGCTTTCATCATTCCTGCTGAAGCATGGCTATAGGAGAGGTGCTATTGATAAAACTCTGTTCCTAAAGAAGAATTACTCAGACATCATTCTTGTGCAAGTTTATGTGGACGACATTATTTTTGGCTCCACAAATGAAGCGTGGTGTAGGGAATTTGAGGAACTGATGAAGGGTGAATTTCAAATGAGTGCTATGGGTGAACTTACTTTCTTTTTGGGTCTCCAAGTTCAGCAGAAACAAGATGGCATTTTTATCTGTCAAGATAAATATGTGAGGGACATTCTGAAGAAGTTTGGTATGGAAGGTGTTAGGACTGCCACAACACCTTATGAAGCTCCAAAGACTAAAGCAAATAATGAACCAGATCTACCTGTGAATGTTCATCTGTACAGTTCCATGATTGGTTCATTGATGTATCTGACAGCTTCAAGGCCTGATATTACTTTTGCTGTGAGTGTTTGTTCTCGACATCAAGTCACTCCACTTACTTCCTATCTAAATGCTGTCAAGAAGATCTTTAAGTACCTCAAAGGCCAACCTCTTTTAGGCCTTTGGTACCCAAAAGAGTCTCCTTTCAAGCTGGAAGCATATAGTGACAGTGATTATGCTGGTGCAAATCTGGATAGAAGATCCACAACTGGAGGTTGCCAATTTCTTGGCAAGAGGTTGATTTCTTGGCAATGCAAGAAACAAACCATTGTGGCTGCCTCAACTACTGAAGCAGAGTACGTTGCTGCTGCAAATTGCTGTGGTCAGGTCCTCTGGATTCAAAACCAATTGTTGGACTATGGGTACAACTTCATGAACACTACTATTCATATAGATAATCAAAGTACCATCTGCATAGTCAAAAATCCAGTTTTTCACAGCCGAACAAAACACATTGAAATCAGGCACCACTTTATAAGAGATGCATATGAAAAACATTTGATAAAAGTGGCTAAAATCCATACTGATGATAATGTGGCAGACCTGTTAACAAAAGCGTTTGATGGACCAAGGTTTCAACACCTCGTGGTCAATATTGGAATGTTAAACCCCTGACTGCATAGTTTGAGGGGAGGCATAGGCCTCAGGGGAGGCATATGCCTCAGGGGAGGATTTTGTACAAACTCTGCATATTTTGTTTGTGTCATACTTTGTTCAATAAACAGGTTTTCTAAATTTGCTTCTATCAGTTTGTAAAAACATCATTTTGCCATTAGTGATAGCCTTTATTTAATAGATTTTATCTTTTTGATTTTCTCTATTTGCTTTTTTGTCTCTGTTGTTTATGATTCTTTGCTAACACTAACTGTCTAATTATTTGTTAGCTTGTTTTTGTGTTGTTCTTGTGGAGTGTTGTGTCTGTTTTGCAGATGCCTAGATTACAGTTTGTCCATTTCATGATCAAGTTCAAATTCATCAAGAATGACTCAATGGTACATGGTTAAGATAGCTATAAGAGTGTTGCTTGTTTCTTCTAATATCAAAGTACTGAAGCATACAATTTGATTCAACTGAAGTAATAATACTGAAGAAAAGAAATTGAAGTCAAATTGTTCATTCATTCTTTCAAGAAACAGTTTACAGCTTACAGCTTACATTATGTCAACCTACTACTATGCATCTTCAAGATACGAGCTGTACACTTAAGCTAAGCCTAATCTAGTGTATATCCTTCATTCCGAAATCTAAGAGAATGTTGGATATGCATTTGATGCTGGCTTTGCTTTCGTAGGTCTTGCTTAACCACCCATTCAGTCTAACTGGCTGGTTGGATATGCATGACCAGCACGACGAAGATGCTAAGGACCAAAATGGGAGGATGGATTGATGCAAACGATTGATGATGACGATGACCACGCAGGATGACGCAGAGAACTAACGTGTAATGTGTGCTTCATCTATTCATTTCAACCAAAATGCAATCGATCCACCCTCCTTATGCCCTTCTACTATACGATGTGTGTTCATGCACCAAAAGATGGCGCAGTGAGACCAAGAACCACCTCTCTATCTTTGGGGAGTGGCGGATTCCTGGCACGAGGTCTTTTTTGAGACCGAGGTGCTGGAGGTTGGGAATAAGATGTTCCCTCCTTATAGGAGTCATCAGAATCATCAGCAGATTCACTTGGATTCACTACACTGTCATCTTCTGAAGAAGGGAGAAAGGGTGATTTATTTGGTCGTGGATAGGGTTGAGGAAAGTAATGGAACCATGGGTTTGATTCACCACTTGATGATGATGAAGAGGATGATGAAGATGAGGAAGTGAGATCTATGACCTCAGGCTTGGTATTCATGGTGCAATTGGGTTAATTGGGGTTATTTTGCATCTAGGGTTTGTGGTAAATATTTGGGGATCTTGATGAAGAGATGAGTTACATTGGGTTCATTTTATAGACGGGTTCGAAGTTCAATGAGTTTAATGCAAGTGGGTGGCACAGTAATTCTAGAAACTTACCGAAGATATTCTTATCTTTGATGCATTCTGCTGAAGCTATAACTTCAGCAGATTGATCATGTGTTCCTGCTGAAGTATTATTTTGGGTTGGGTCAAAGATGTTATACACGTCAGCAATGGTCAACCAAACGGTCAAATTTTCTTTGACGTTAATTTGGGCAAAAAACTCAATCCACCTTCACTATCTTCAGAACAAACAAAATCCCTCTCATTCCACTTTCACTTAACACTCACCATTTCAAGAATCATAACCCTAAACACTCATATCCCTCATGGCTCTTGAATTTAAAAATGATCACAACAAAGTTGCATATCTGGGAAATGGCAAGGGATATGAACTGTACGAACCAATGGTGGAATTCCTGAAAAGGTCCAAGATTTGCTATGCTCTCACACATGCTCCAGATGAGATATATGAGTCTCTGATCACTCAATTTTGGGAAACTGCTGAGAAAAGGAGCGAGACAGAAATTAGAGCTGTGATCGACAGAACAGAGCACATTGTGACAGAGGACCTAATTCGAAGGAAGCTTCACTTGGAAGATGCTGATGGAGCATTTCATTCTAGTCAGGAAAATGTTCTTACTGGGCTAAGGGCAATTGGCTATCGTGGTACAAGGACAGATATGTGGCTGAAGAAGGAACTTTGCCCGAAGTGGAGGTTCATGGTTCACACTTTGCTTCAATGCATGAGCAACAAGACCGGAGGATGGGATCAGTTCTCTACACAATTGGGCTATGGTATTGTGTGTCTTTCCCAAGGGGTAACTTTCAATTTTTCTAAGTATATTTTTGAAAACTTGGTTGAAAATATTCAAAAGAAAAAGGGAAAATTTTTAATGTACCCAAGGTTTCTACAAATGATTTTAGACACCACTTCCCAAACCCAATCTTTCTATCCCATAGGTAATTTAACTGCTAAACTGTTTGCTACAATGAGAACCCACTTTCAGGGGGAACATCATCCCTTGCTAGCAGCCATGTTGCCCCAAGGTAATGAGGCTGCTGATGAGGAGAATGTGACTCATAATCCTCCTTCCTCACCTGTTGCTACTGATGGTAATCCATTGGTTAACATTGATGAGGGACCATCTTCAACTGTTGAAGCAACTCATGTTGCTCCAGACCAGTCACCATGTCCCAGTCCTCCACCCACACTTACTGCTCATGATGAGTCAGATCTACATAGACCACCCACACCAAGTCCTGTTAGGGATCCTCTCAATGAAGATCTTCCTCACATTGAGCATGACCATGTTTCTTCTGAAAGGTCCAATGAAGTTCCCCTTACCACAGAGCAATCTGCTGGTGGAACTGAGGACCCTATTACACTCTCATCTGTCTATGCTCTTGTCAACAGGTATGCTGCTGAGGTCACTAGTCTGAAAAAGGAGCTTGCAGGGACCAAGTCTTCTCTTGGAAGTAAGATTGAAGATCTGCAGAATCAAGCCAAGGAATTAGAGGACAAACTCAAAGGGAGCTCCAAAAGGAAACTTGTGGTTTCTTCTGATGAAGAACAAGAAGTACCTCATTTTGAGTCTCTGGAGATATTGGCTGATGCTTCTCTCAATGATCCTGCATCAGTAGCTGCTATTTCCTCAAGGAAGAAGGAACCTGTCCTTTACAAAAGAAGAAGGAGATCCTTTTCACATAAGGTTTCCTCTGATGCTTCAAAGGAAACTGATGTTGACAAGGCTCAATCTACTGATGTGCAAATGGAGGATGCATCTTCAGATCCTAATCAATCTTCATCAGTTCAAGAACCAACAGACCTTTCTCCATCAGCAGATCTGTCAGACATTGCTACTATGACCACTCCAGTTGATAATCTGCATCAACAACTTGACCTAGGTACTGCAACAGAGATTCCTATAGTTGATCTAACTGGAGAAGAGTGTGTTAAGCAGCCTGATGATAAAGGGAAAAATGTCATCACTGAAGATGAGCTTGGTCCTAACCTGGTGAGTGAGGAAGAAAGACTGGGTCAAGCAAGTAGATTGGCTGAGTTTGAGAAGTCAAAGGAAAGTGTAGCATTGGCTAAACAACTTGAAACAGAGGAATTTTCATCTTTAACTCCTGAGAGAAGAAAAGATCTAGATGAACTGAGGGTTCAGATGCCTGCTGAACACTGGGATATTCTCACTCAGCAAGTCATTTCAAAACCTTCTCTGGCTCAAAGTATACTAGGTGGAGATTTCCTCAGTGACAATTATGTGGAGCGAATGATGGCTCAGGGAAGACAAAGGAAGCAAGAAGCAATCGCACAAAAGAGGGCCATCAAAGCTCAGAAGGCCAAAAACAAACCTCCTTCTAAAGATGAAATAAGAAGGGTGGTGAAAAACCAATGCTCAATGTCCAACTCTGGCCTAACAATGAAACAAGTCAAGGCTTTTCCTGATCATGTCCTGTATCGCAAATATAACCGAATCATGCAGGAAAGATCATCATCTTCAACACATTCTACCAACTTAAAAAGGATTTCAGAGAATGAGGCTGTTCAAGAAGCCAAAAGACTCAAGACAGATGATGCTCCCCCCACGGTGACTTCTCCAGTCATTCCTGCTGAAGCAACTTCTGAAGTTGCTTCCTCCACTGTCAAGAGTCCATCTGCTGAACCACATTCCATTTCTCCTGAAGCACCGAATATATCAGCTCCCAAGTCATCTGTGACAACCATTGACCTCCCAGAAGCTTCCAGAGTTAAGGAAGCTCATATCACAGAAACCAAAACAGAAAGGGCGATAAAGATGATCCACAGGATGAATGCACTTCGTGTTCCAACCAAGTCTCCATCTACCACTTCCAGTCCTTCCACAAATGTTCACGATGAAAATGCTCCCTCTGGGGAAATCTATATGCCTGGTAGGAGGACAAAGAGAATGGCCAAAAGATCTCCTTTGGATCTTGAAGCTGATGACTCAACTTTCATTGTAGAAGGGTCTGCTGCTGATTTTCCTGATGGCAATTCAGATGAGGTGATAGCCTGGAAATTAAAGGATGATCAGATGAATGTTCTTCTTCGAAGGGACTCCACTTCAATGGAATTCACCTTTCTGAAGGAAATTCTACACTTGGTAGACAGGGCAGACTTACTTTCTCTGTTCACTCAAGTTACCACCCATTATTGCAACAAGGAACCACAAGGTTCTGGGATGTTTTTACCAGGAGATCTTCAAGTCCTGTTAAACTCTCACATTCCCAATAGCAAAGCATCTTCCATTTGGGAAAACTCACATCGGTGGAAGCTTACATCCTGGAGATTCTATCCTCTCCCTCGTGTGCATGTACTTGAAACTAAGGGTGGAATCACTGTCTGCATGTTTTCTGAAAGGAAGTATCCTTTGCCCAAAAGACTAATGGAAAAGATGTTGAGTCAGAAATTGGAAATTCCTCCAGATCCAGTGGGCAATGAAAGACAGTCTGCTTTAACACTGGTAGGACTGATCAAGACTCAACTTCAACAACTGCAATAGGCTTCATCCTCATCCATATCAGGACACATGGTACCATCTGCATTACTTTGTTTTTGTTGCTTCTTATTTGTATTATGTATATACCTGTCTTTTCTTGTGTTAGCTTTTCTTAGTTAAAAAAAAAAAAAAAAAAAAAAAAAAAAAAAAAAAAAAAAAAAAAAAAAAAAAACTAACTTTTATGCAGGTTTGTTTACTGTCCAATTCTGATGGTTTTTAACTCACCTGATATACCTTGTGTATGTCAAAGAGTTGACTAGTCCAAAGGGTACAGCTTTGGTAAAGACACACCAAATCTGTTGATAGCTGTAATGATTTGCTCAAAATCATAGGGTCTGCAACCACCCATGCTTAACTGCTGAGGGTTGTATGGTCATCAATTCACCATGGTCTATTCCTCTTTGGAATCCAAGAATTGACTAGCCCACATGAATATGGCATGTGGTAAAGGCAACTGAATCCATATTTGGTTCTCAATTCACCAATTCTAAGAATTGACTAGTCCTGAGCAAACGGCTACAGGTAAAGACAAGACAAATCCGTTTATATGGTTGCTGGTTTGCCAATAAATCAGATGGTTATCAATGTACCATAGTTTTCGAACTCAAACATGTGGCTACTCCAGTAGTAATGGCTATTGGTAAAGAGACATCAAACCCATTAATTTCAATGATTCACCTCTCACAGGAGTTAACACACCTGGAAGTGATGAGAATAGTATTGAACTTATATGTTTTGATGTACATGATGTCATATGTTGCTGCAAAGACCTGGTGTTTCACAGTTCAGTCATCATAGAGATGTTCTTCTTCTGAATCTTTGTTGCTGATCCTCAAGAGACTAGCCATTCATAGCTCAGCAGTGGTTAATATATGGGAAGGTCTTGCTTGGAAATTTTTCGTCAAATGGTACAATCCTCAACAGCTTTATCGATCTATCAAGGAAACTGGAACTTAACCTAGTCAAATTCCAGTTTAGGGGAGGATTGTTGGGAATTAAGGAAAACTACTGATTCTGCCGAAGCATAAACTACTGATTCTGCCGAAGCATCTGTCAAATAGATTATGCCGAAGAAGAATGGATTCTGCTGAAGTTATACTTCAGCAGAAGTGTTAAAGCAGATATTGTGTTGCTGCTAAAAGTGCGAACCACGTAGGAGAGATAAGCTCAGTTTAGAGTAAAAGTCAGCGTCGTATGTATAGGTTGGCGCCGTATTAAGTAGAGCTTACTCAGAATAAACAATATGATTAACAAAACAATATGATTAGTTGCATGCTTGTCTAGATGCATGCTTAGTCTATGATAGTATTAGGAGCGTAAAATGTCAACGCTCATTAGGGTTTCTTGCCTATATAAGAAACCATGTTAGTTTGTAATAAAAAAGTTTTTCTAAAATCTTTAAAGTCTTGTAATCTATTCGAAACATAGAGTTTCTATAATCAAAAGATCCATAGAGGATCAAAGAGTTCTTAGTTATTGTAACTTGTATTTACTTTCCGCTACAATACGAGTTGTAGAGATCTTCTATTAGTTTGCTTGTGATTACATAGGCAACACTAACGATCTCCGAGTGCTTAAGATCTATCAAGGTCTTAGATTTAACAAAACATATCAAGTATTACGAAATTTCAAGTGATCAACCCTTAACTTTATAGTATTCACGTGTATAAATGGATCAAAGAAAACAAAATAAACAACCTTCTCTCTTTACACATACCAAGCCTGTGGAAAACAACTTGCAGCAATAGACGATTGTAGGTTCATTTTTTATTACTTACAAGAGATGTATAGAAAGTACATAGTTTATATGGAAGAATTCATACTGTTAGTAGTGATACTGAATTGAACAATTGTTAGTGTGCGACATATTGACATGAAAGCACTAACTGCCATTTTTCAAATTAATGATCGTCGATCACTCATTGTCTGCAGCCCAAAGCATCATTTAACCTTGATTCCTGATATTTTATTCATAATGAATGGATTAAATAGCACAATAAAATGACTACCACAAAGTTCTTAGTAGTTCAAGAATCAAACGTCACACTTGTGATCCTAATTTTACATAATATACAAATATACATGATTCATTTGATATGTACTTTAATAGTTGGTTGATAATTAGAGTTGCTAATTTTGCGAACATCATGAGTGGGAAATAATAGCAACAGGAGAGGGAATGTCAATCACAAAAATCCTTGGTTTTTATTTATAATAATGAAGATGGCTGCTATTACAAGTGAAAGAATGAATGGTATAAAAGTTTGTATAAACCAAATGAAACCAGAAAGGTGGTCGTCCCGCCAAACAAATGCCAAAGAATGGTTTTGGAAAACGGGCGTTCCTATAGTGGGTGAAAAAGCACCCACATAGGGAAAAGGATAAGATGCACAGGGTGGCCTCAATCACGAGGCGTGAGATACCAGGCCCGGAAAGTACAAGTGACGGGACCTGGAGCAAGCCACATAGCATGTAGGATTGGAAAGATGCAACAACAGCTTTCCATTTAGCAGATAGTAGTTGTGGCAGTAGTGGGTGTTGCTGTTTTTGTTACAAATAGCTATCTAAAGCTACTACAAAAAAACTCACTGAGAGCATTGGTACATGCCCCTGTAAAATTAGAATACAGGCTGCCCCCCATGACATGAGATGGTTTTCATTCTTCAGTCATACCAACAATGATTGTAGTGGCCAAACTAGTGACCACTCCGATAGCTGTAAAAATTTCCGATCAGATCCAGATTCTCACATATGGAGCTGGAGGTGGAGCATTTGGAATTGAAATTGTAATAGTGTGTGTGGTTGGTGCAGAACAGTCAAGTTTAATTACACAAGCTAGCCACTTGTGAATGACCAGCCGTAACAAACTTAAAACTGCTCAGAAACCAATACAATGAAGATCAAAGGAATACAGTGGATTCCCGGGTCGTTAAGTCCCACGGAGACTCAATGGTGTGCAAACACTTGATCAGACGATAGAATGATCACTAAGGATAGTGATCGGAAAGGATTTGAATGGATAATTACACTACTGAAAAAGTTTATAAAATAAAGCGACTTAAATGCAAATTAAGAAAATTAAAAAGATAAAATATATTAAATAAACGCTATCACTATTTTTACAATGATGTTTTTGTGATTTTATAAAGCAAAATATCTTAAATAAACTATTTTAACTAAAACGTAAACTTAAAGTATCTAAAAACGCTGTTTAAAATGAAAACGAGCGTTACTTACGAAAATTACGCTGGAGCGCAAGATAAAACGTAAAATTTATGAAATAAAAGGCCTATGAATGTAAAATCAATTTTCTTACTTAATATATGATAAAAGAAAATTTTAGAAAAAAGATTTATATTTTTTTGACTTTTATATTTTTTATTACGAATTAATTAAGATTTTACACTAATTAAATGTTTAAAAATACTAAAACTAATGAGAAAAATCTGAAACTTTTTTATAAAATACTTAATACTAATACAAACTAAAGAAAAATACAAAAATGGAAAAAGCTAGTACGAATAAGCTACAAATAAGCTAAAGTAAACGTATAAGCTAAAAAGACAAAGCGTGGTTATATATTTGATTGTGCAAGAAAAGAACCAAGGAAGTCCCAAGGGCAGATGGTTTCTGTGAGGAGTGTTGGAGTGTGGACTGTTGGGCAGGAGGTCTTGGGTTCGAATCCCACCTCTTGCCTTTTTGCTACTATTTTATTTTTGTGATTTTTATTTTACAAACTTATTAAGTAAATGATTTTAAGCAACTTTTATAACTAAAACTTTTTACAAAAACCTATAATAAGCACAAAATAAGCTGAAAATCCCAACAGTGGACTTTTAAAAGGAAATAAGAAAAAGATTTAAGCCAAAGTGGCTTTTAAGCTAAAAATAAGCAAAGGAAAACCGAGAATAAGCTAATTAACTGATAATAAGCTATATTAACAACTGAAAAAGCAAAGTGACTTGAAAATAAGCACAAAATAAGCCAAAACAAGCACTGCTGCACAGGGCATTTTTCAGAAAAGGCAGTCAAAAGAAGCTAAAGAATAAGCAATCTATAAGCTGATTAAAACTAAACTAGTATTTTTCTAATTTATTTTAGCAGCTATATTTTAATTTCCCAAAAGCATTTAAGCTAAATCTTAATAATGAGCACACAATGAAATTCCAAAGTTTATTCAAAAACGGGTATTTAGAAATTTTGACTTTTTTATTACACTAGAAATTTGACTTTTATGAACTTTTAATGATCCTATATGATCTAATTTAATATATTAAGCTACTTTAAGACTTATTTAGGCTAGAGAAACAACTTTTAAACTAATTTGCATGATTATGAAACATGAATTCTTAACAGTGGACAAATGATATGAATTTAAAGCTAGTTTTGACTTTCTAACTAATAAGTACTATGTTTTATGGTTTATTTGAGCTATTTAGACATAAGGTAACATTTATCAAGCAAAAACAAGGACATTAACAACCTTAAACACAGATTTAACAACAAATCCAAACACCCCTTTAATCTTAACTGTTTTGAATGTTATAATGTTAAAACAAGTTATAGACCAAGAAATCTGTTTAATGTCTTAAAGTAGCTATAATTAAACAGATTGGAACTGAAATTAACTCTATAAAAACACTTGAACTAGGAAATGCAAATTTTAATGAAATGTCTTACAAAGTGAGTTGAGACACAACACAGAGAACTGAGGTCAAATAACCATTCCTATATGCTTACCACTAAGCTCTAAACCAAAATTAATCCAAGTGTCACCATGCTTCAGTCTTGATCATCATTTCCCTTGCCTTTTTATTTTTAACTGAATTTTTTAGTATTTTTGGAAATTTTTGAGTTATGAGTCCAAACTGAATTCAAAGGTTTATGATAACTTATAAAGGCTTCCTAAGAGCTTATGGAAGCTTCAAAAGCAATAATAACAACTAATAGCAACAATTGATTATTTTGAGAATTTAGACTTAAAAATTGCAAAAACTGAATTCTTATGTAAAAACTGGAATTGAAAATGGAAACAGGTTTTGATTACACTCCAATAATATTACAAAGCACTTGAAAACTTAAACATGAACTAGAAAGCTTAAAAATTTAAAAACGACATTTAAGGAAAAATATAAAACTAACTACTCCATTTTGCTTCTTCTCTCTTCCTTTTTATAGCTCCAAAAGCTTCCACGTGTCCTTATGACTGTTTCCCACCACCCTTTTGAGCCAATGGGTGAGCAGAGGCCATATTGGCCTTTATATGATTTTTGGCGGGAAAGATGTAATTTGACTGTTGTGGACTTTTAGACTGCAACTAGGGGGGGTGATAAGTAGGGGTGATGATTATGGGTTAGAGGATAAGGGATAAGGTGAGAGGATGGGAATATGTTGAGAGTAGGAATTGCAGGCAAGTCAAGTGGGGAAGAAACAGGTGGGAGGGAAAAGTGTTGGTTGACTGGATTTGACCAAGGGGTCAAAAAGGAAGGCAGGGGTCAAAAGGTTAAGTGACAAGGGCCAAGGGTGTTTAAAGGGTCTTAATTATCAAGGGCCTAATTGTAACTTCTGAATTTCAAGGGACCAATCCTGTCAATTTTGCAAAGTTGTTCCAAGGGACCAAAACTGACAAGCTTCCATAGTACAAGGACCAAATCTAACATTTTCCAATTTTCCAGGGGCCATTTTTGCCAATTTTCAAACTTGGAGGACCAAACTTGTAATTTTCTCAAACTTTTGATATTTTTCACCAAAGGACTAAATTTGACAAGTTATGATATTAAAAGGACCTTTGGTGATTTATCTTTTGAAATTTTGACTCAGGGACTATTTTTGACAATTTTAGAAACTTGGGGGACTGAAACAACCAATTCTGCAAACTTTGCTCATTTTTCATCTGATTTTAAACATTTTGCATCTGAAACATATAAAATGCAATTTTGGAATATTTTCAGTATTTTGATGCATTTCTGAGCATTTTTAATCGTTTTGCAGTTCAGATTGACCCAAAAATGATGAGTATTTACACACTCATCAATCCCCCACACTAAACTATTGCTAGTCCCTAGCAATCTTTTGAGAAAAACTTAATGGATTTGAATCTCTTTACCAAAAGCCATTACTTCTGGAGTAGCCAAATGTTTCAGTTCAAGTAAGAACCATGGTACACCGATAACCATGTGATTTTGAGCAAATCACCAGCTTTCAACGGATTTGATTTTGTCTTTACCAGAAGCCGTTTGCTCTGGACTAGCCAACTCTTAGATAAATTATCAATATTATCTTTGGTGAGCTGATTACCAATTATGGATTTTCCACTGCCTTTACCACAAGCCATAAACCTGCGGGCTAGCCAACTCTTCACTTTTTAGGATATGGTGAGCTGAATACCATACAATTTTGGGCAAATTGCAAGCCGTCAACGGATTTGAGATATCTTTACCAAGAGCCGTTTGCTCCTGGATTAGCCAATCCTTTTGTTTATTAGACAAGGCGGACTGATAACCAATTGAGTAAGTGTAGAACACTTACTCCAAAAAAAATTTTGGCCAAAAACGGGGGAATTGGTATAATTATATGATAAAATTCGTGAGAATTCCCCCCCCACACTTAGAAATGAATATTGCCCTCAATATTCAAAGTACCGGCGGTTATGCCGAAACAAAGAACGTAAAAGGGAAATACTACGGCCATTATTTAGAAAGAAGATTTTTTTTTTTATTTTTTATTTTTTTTTTTTTTTATTTAGGAAAACTTATATACATATAACATGTGGGGTAACTCCCCCACACTAGGGTGGTACACACGGGGTAAGAAGACAGAAATATGGGTGAAAACCCATATGGTGTGTGCTACTGTTTTTGGTTTCCGAGTCGCTAGCTTGACTCGACCCCGAATTCATTGGTTCATGGGGAAGCAAAGTGGAAGAAACAATCTCCATCGGACTTTCATTCAAGATGTTTGGATAAACATTGAAGCACGCGAAAGTTCCACACCGATGAGATAAAGAGAGACAGACCCGGCTCACAGATGGTACATGAAAATGCCGGGGTCAAAGATAGTGTCCTCATTCCCGAAGGAGAAAAGGGAATGAGAAGTCACACCATATGTGAAGAAAAGAAGGAGAATCATGATGATGATCATGACTAACTCCTCATTATCAGAAGGAGAATTCATGATTTTTGGATCATGAATCTCATCAGTGAGGATAGAATCATCATCACATGATGGAAGAGATAAGATAGAATACAGAGGTGGGACAAGTGGTTTGCTCTGAGAGCTAGCAATTTCCACCACTTCCGTGATGGTCTCTGTATCGGCCTCAGACATTTCATCGAAAAGAGGATTTACTTTCTCAAAAGTGTAGTCATTATTAAATTCAAAAAGAGGATTTGAGAAAATCCCGGAAGTAACCTCAGAAATGTCAAGAGAATCACAAAAAGGCAAATCACAATCACTATCGGATATATCCTCAGACTCACTTGGGATTGGAACAAGGCTCTCAACACTAGACGGTTCCATTTCTGGAATAGTGCTAGAAGGCTCGTCCCCCATTATGAGAGAGTCTTTGGAAGCAATAAAAGGTAAGATAGGTGTGATAGCAATAGACTGAGGGAGTTGAGAAATAAGATCGTTCAATTGAGTAACACTCTCCTCGTCGTAATCATAGTATTCCTTCATTTGAATACTATCCTCATCATCATCGTCATCATATCTGATTCTTATATTCATCTGCTGAAGCTTACACACCATTCTTTTCATTTGCAGTTTCTTTCGAATGCGTATTTCTTCAGAACTTTGAGGAAGATTACACTCCTCGTAATCATTGAAATGATGTGAAGGCTCGGAAGTCTGATGACTGATGGAATACTGTGGGGGTTGGAAATTGTCAAAACCGGGAGAATTGGAATTTTGAAAATTTTGATTCATCGGTTGACATTCAAAAGTCTCATGAGGACCCCCGCAATTCTCACAACAGAGATAATTGGGAAAATAACTTTCACCAAAGTTCTGATTGTAACACGGTTCCGGCTCATAGACAAGCGGAACCCGTGGTGGACAATCAAAACCGTAATGAGAATCATTCCTACAAAACTCGCATGAGTAGGATTCGTATTGGGGCTGTGGAGGTAGGTAGGAAAAATCGGGTGTTTCATTATTTGAAATGGGATCGGGATTACTGACAATCTTGTCTCCGAAACTCACATTGGTACAATGCCGACAATTTCCACCGTTAAACGGACCTCCACACCAGGAACATGTCAAATACCATGACATAAAGAATTAAACAGATAAGAGGGATAAGAGATGAAGAATTAAACGGTTAAAGAAGATAAGGAATGAAGAATTAAACAGATTTGAGGATAAAGAAATGTAGAATTAAACAGATTAGAGGATAAAGGATGGATATTTTTGGGTTTTTGAAAAACATGATGATAAAAACAAAGAATGAAAATATTTTTGGGTTGTTAACACTTTAGGAAAAGTGTTAATGAACTTTTTGGATTTTTGAAAACTTTACAAAAAATTTTTACAAAAGATGGGGTATGTGCAAGAATGGATCGGAAAAAGGCTAAACACACGCTAAAGCCTCCCCGGCAGCGGCGCCAAAATTTGGTTGGTGCAGAACAGTCAAGTTTAATTACACAAGCTAGCCACTTGTGAATGACCAGCCGTAACAAACTTAAAACTGCTCAGAAACCAATACAATGAAGATCAAAGGAATACAGTGGATTCCCGGGTCGTTAAGTCCCACGGAGACTCAATGGTGTGCAAACACTTGATCAGACGATAGAATGATCACTAAGGATAGTGATCGGAAAGGATTTGAATGGATAATTACACTACTGAAAAAGTTTATAAAATAAAGCGACTTAAATGCAAATTAAGAAAATTAAAAAGATAAAATATATTAAATAAACGCTATCACTATTTTTACAATGATGTTTTTGTGATTTTATAAAGCAAAATATCTTAAATAAACTATTTTAACTAAAACGTAAACTTAAAGTATCTAAAAACGTTGTTTAAAATGAAAACGAGCGTTACTTACGAAAATTACGCTGGAGCGCAAGATAAAACGTAAAATTTATGAAATAAAAGGCCTATGAATGTAAAATCAATTTTCTTACTTAATATATGATAAAATAAAATTTTAGAAAAAAGATTTATATTTTTTTGACTTTTATATTTTTTATTACGAATTAATTAAGATTTTACACTAATTAAATGTTTAAAAATACTAAAACTAATGAGAAAAATCTGAAACTTTTTTATAAAATACTTAATACTAATACAAACTAAAGAAAAATACAAAAATGGAAAAAGCTAGTACGAATAAGCTACAAATAAGCTAAAGTAAACGTATAAGCTAAAAAGACAAAGCGTGGTTATATATTTGATTGTGCAAGAAAAGAACCAAGGAAGTCCCAAGGGCAGATGGTTTCTGTGAGGAGTGTTGGAGCGTGGACTGTTGGGCAGGAGGTCTTGGGTTCGAATCCCACCTCTTGCCTTTTTGCTACTATTTTATTTTTGTGATTTTTATTTTACAAACTTATTAAGTAAATGATTTTAAGCAACTTTTATAACTAAAACTTTTTACAAAAACCTATAATAAGCACAAAATAAGCTGAAAATCCCAACAGTGGACTTTTAAAAGGAAATAAGAAAAAGATTTAAGCCAAAGTGGCTTTTAAGCTAAAAATAAGCAAAGGAAAACCGAGAATAAGCTAATTAACTGATAATAAGCTATATTAACAACTGAAAAAGCAAAGTGACTTGAAAATAAGCACAAAATAAGCCAAAACAAGCACTGCTGCACAGGGCATTTTTCAGAAAAGGCAGTCAAAAGAAGCTAAAGAATAAGCAATCTATAAGCTGATTAAAACTAAACTAGT
The DNA here is from genome assembly GCA_019973895.1 of Chrysanthemum seticuspe. Taxonomy (NCBI): domain Eukaryota; kingdom Viridiplantae; phylum Streptophyta; class Magnoliopsida; order Asterales; family Asteraceae; genus Chrysanthemum; species Chrysanthemum seticuspe. Next base: position 160,989,048 of record BPTQ01000003.1, read on the forward strand.
ATTTTTCTAATTTATTTTAGCAGCTATATTTTAATTTCCCAAAAGCATTTAAGCTAAATCTTAATAATGAGCACACAATGAAATTCCAAAGTTTATTCAAAAACGGGTATTTAGAAATTTTGACTTTTTTATTACACTAGAAATTTGACTTTTATGAACTTTTAATGATCCTATATGATCTAATTTAATATATTAAGCTACTTTAAGACTTATTTAGGCTAGAGAAACAACTTTTAAACTAATTTGCATGATTATGAAACATGAATTCTTAACAGTGGACAAATGATATGAATTTAAAGCTAGTTTTGACTTTCTAACTAATAAGTACTATGTTTTATGGTTTATTTGAGCTATTTAGACATAAGGTAACATTTATCAAGCAAAAACAAGGACATTAACAACCTTAAACACAGATTTAACAACAAATCCAAACACCCCTTTAATCTTAACTGTTTTGAATGTTATAATGTTAAAACAAGTTATAGACCAAGAAATCTGTTTAATGTCTTAAAGTAGCTATAATTAAACAGATTGGAACTGAAATTAACTCTATAAAAACACTTGAACTAGGAAATGCAAATTTTAATGAAATGTCTTACAAAGTGAGTTGAGACACAACGCAGAGAACTGAGGTCAAATAACCATTCCTATATGCTTACCACTAAGCTCTAAACCAAAATTAATCCAAGTGTCACCATGCTTCAGTCTTGATCATCATTTCCCTTTCCTTTTTATTTTTAACTGAATTTTTTAGTATTTTTGGAAATTTTTGAGTTATGAGTCCAAACTGAATTCAAAGGTTTATGATAACTTATAAAGGCTTCCTAAGAGCTTATGGAAGCTTCAAAAGCAATAATAACAACTAATAGCAACAATTGATTATTTTGAGAATTTAGACTTAAAAATTGCAAAAACTGAATTCTTATGTAAAAACTGGAATTGAAAATGGAAACAGGTTTTGATTACACTCCAATAATATTACAAAGCACTTGAAAACTTAAACATGAACTAGAAAGCTTAAAAATTTAAAAACGACATTTAAGGAAAAATATAAAACTAACTACTCCATTTTGCTTCTTCTCTCTTCCTTTTTATAGCTCCAAAAGCTTCCACGTGTCCTTATGACTGTTTCCCACCACCCTTTTGAGCCAATGGGTGAGCAGAGGCCATATTGGCCTTTATATGATTTTTGGCGGGAAAGATGTAATTTGACTGTTGTGGACTTTTAGACTGCAACTAGGGGGGGTGATAAGTAGGGGTGATGATTATGGGTTAGAGGATAAGGGATAAGGTGAGAGGATGGGAATATGTTGAGAGTAGGAATTGCAGGCAAGTCAAGTGGGGAAGAAACAGGTGGGAGGGAAAAGTGTTGGTTGACTGGATTTGACCAAGGGGTCAAAAAGGAAGGCAGGGGTCAAAAGGTTAAGTGACAAGGGCCAAGGGTGTTTAAAGGGTCTTAATTATCAAGGGCCTAATTGTAACTTCTGAATTTCAAGGGACCAATCCTGTCAATTTTGCAAAGTTGTTCCAAGGGACCAAAACTGACAAGCTTCCATAGTACAAGGACCAAATCTGACATTTTCCAATTTTCCAGGGGCCATTTTTGCCAATTTTCAAACTTGGAGGACCAAACTTGTAATTTTCTCAAACTTTTGATATTTTTCACCAAAGGACTAAATTTGACAAGTTATGATATTAAAAGGACCTTTGGTGATTTATCTTTTGAAATTTTGACTCAGGGACTATTTTTGACAATTTTAGAAACTTGGGGGACTGAAACAGCCAATTCTGCAAACTTTGCTCGTTTTTCATCTGATTTTAAACATTTTGCATCTGAAACATATAAAATGCAATTTTGGAATATTTTCAGTATTTTGATGCATTTCTGAGCATTTTTAATCGTTTTGCAGTTCAGATTGACCCAAAAATGATGAGTATTTACACACTCATCAGTGTGCCTGCCATCTTGAGTAACTTTTAATTAAATATGTGAGTAAATGATTATAGATTTGATTTGTGATTTGTGATTTAATTTAGAATTCTATTGGATTGAATTTTATAAACTTAAATTATACTATATAAAAGTTGAGTTAAAAAAATTAATAACACACAACATCCATACTAATTACTGAATAAATCTCAAATAACAAAATTTCCTTGAACTCCAAATCTATAAACAGATAGAAGTGGGTGTTTCGGATCTTTGAAATATCAATCTTATATATTAAGTATTTTGGTTCTATTAAACGTCAATTTTGGAACTCATATAAAAGATTTTTTTAAAACTATATAAATTTTGATATTCGGATATATAAAATTGTTATCCAAAATTTCAGATATCCAAATTAAATAAATTTAGTTAAAATAATAGTTTTAACATAAAACCATCAACGCAGATTTTCGATATATAAATTTGTGATATTGCTAGTTATTGACAAATCCCTTAAATTATTTGAAGTAAAACAAAAGAAATATTGTCGAAAATGTATCATTTCATACTTTCGCTTTAGGCTCAAAAAACTATGAGACGACTCTAATACGATGTATTTACCTCTTAGACAAAGTTTTATCTTTTAGATAAATTTTTCTAAATTCATGCGGTAACTGTTAACGAAAGTGACTTCAAATTTGTAGAAAAGATGGTATTTTAATGAATTTTCAAGTGATTAAGTATGATAAATTTTCAATGAAATTTCAAGTGATTATTAGTTTACAAAAATATCAAGTATTACGAAATTTCAAGTGATCAACCCTTAACTTTATAGTATTCACGTGTATAAATGGATCAAAGAAAACAAAATAAACAACCTTCTCTCTTTACACATACCAAGCCTGTGGAAAACAACTTGCAGCAATAGACGATTGTAGGTTCATTTTTTTATTACTTACAAGAGATGTATAGAAAGTACGTAGTTTATATGGAAGAATTCATACTGTTTGCAGTGCTACTGAATTGAACAACTCTTAGTGTGCGACATATTGACATGAAAGCACTAACTGCCATTTTGCAAATTAATGATCGTCGATTACTCATTGTCTGCAGCCCAAACCATCATTTAACCTTGATTCCTGATATTTTATTCATAATGAATGGATTAAATAACACAGTAAAATGACTACCACAAATTTCTTAGTAGTTCAAGAATCAAACTTCACACTTGTGATCCTAATTTTACACAATATTCAAATAGACATGATTCATTTGATATGTACTTCAATTGTTGGTTGATAATTAGAGTTGCTAATTATGCGAACATCATGAGTGGCAAATAATAGCAACAAGAGAGGGACTGTCAATCACAAAAATCCTTGGGTTGTATTTATAATAATGACGTTGGCTGCTATTACAAGTGATAAAATGAATGGAAATGTTTGTATAAACCAAAAGAAACCTAAAAGGTGGCCGTTTCGCCAAACAAATGCCAAAGAATGGTTTTGGCAAACGGGGCGTTCCCATACTGGGCGAAAAAGCACGCACATAGGGAAAGGGATAAGATGGACAGGGTGGCCTCAATCACCAGGCGTCAGATGTCAGGCCCGGAAAGTACAAGTGACGGGACCGGGAGCAAGCCACATAGCATGTAGGATAGGAAAGCTGCAACAATAGCTTTCCATTTAGCGGATAGTGGTTGTGGTGGCGGTGGCTGTTGTTGGTTTTGTTGCACATAGCTATCTAAAGCTACTACAAAAAAACTCATAGAGGGCATTGGTACATGCCCCTATAATAGTAGAATACATGCAACCCCGAATGACATGAGATGGTTTTCCTTCTTCAGTCATACCAACGATGATTGTAGTGGCAAAACTAGTGACCACTCCGATTGCGGCCAAAATTACCGATCGGATCCAGATTCTTATATACAGAGCTGGAGGTGGAGCATCTAGAATTGGAATTGTAATAGTGTGTGTGCCTGCCATCTTGAGTAACGTTTAATGAAATATGTGAGTAAGAGATTATAGATTTGATTTGTGATTTGTGATTTGTGATTTAAATTTAGAATTCCATTGGATTGAATTATATGAACTTAAATTATACTATATAAAAGTATAGTTTAAAAAATTACTTACACACAACATCAATATTAATTACTGAATAAATCTCAAATAACGAAATTTCTAGAAATCCTAATCTATATACAGATAGAAGTGGGTGTTTCGGATCTCCGAAATATCTATCATAATTTATTAGAAATTTTGGTTCTATTAAATGTTAGTTTTGGAACTAATATAAATTTTTTGTTAAAAATTATATATATATTGATATTCGGATATATAAAAAATTTATCCGAAATTTCGGATATCCGAATTAAATAAGTTTAGCTAAAATAATAGTTCTAACATAAAACCATCAACGCAAATTTCCGATATCTAAATTTGTGATATAGCTAGTTATTGACAAACCCTTTCAATTATTTGAACTATAACCAAAAAAATATTGTCGAAAATGTATCATTTCATACTTTCGCTTTAGGCTCAAAAAACCATGAGACGACTCTAATTCCATGTATTTACCTCTTTGACAAATTTTTATCTTTTAGATAATTTTTTCTAAATTCATACGTTAACTGTTAATGAAAGTGACTTCAAACTTGTAGAAAAAATGGTCTTTTAATGAATTTTCAACTGATTAAGTATGATAAGTTTTCAATGAACTTTCAAGTGATTATTTGTTTACAAAAATATCGAAGTATTACGAATTTTCAAGTGATTAACCCTTAACTTTATAGTATTCACGTGTATAAATGGATCAAAGAAAACAAAATAAATAGCCTTCTCTGTTTCTTAATACACATTTCTTCTTTTCACTAAAATACGCAGCTGCAAGAAAAGGAAACACCCAAAACGCCAAAACGTCGAAACCCTTTTCTTGGACTGCTAGTTCTAACAATCGATATTAGGAGACCGCAAATACCGTGGATTAAAATGGCATCGATCATTAATCATTATGGGGACTGAGACATATATGCGGCGAATCAGTCAACTGTATCACCCTAGTGACTAGGCCAGGATACAACTTTAATCTCTATGTAAGTTAATTTTTGAAGAAATTTTTTGTTATACACATGTATTATATACTTGATGTTAATATGATTTTATCAATCATTGTATATTAATAATTCAATATTTGTTTCTCAACTAATTACAAGCTCGCTTATGGACTTTGCAAGACATAGTTTAAGGTGGAAGTGACAACACCTGAAAATTTTGTAAGAGTTTACTGTAAGAATATTTTATATACTTCTTTTTTTCATTCATGTTATCGATCATGTGCATATATATTTATTTACATTAGTTGTATGATCAATAATATAAACTTATATTTCATATGTGTTTTCACATCTCATTTTTATACACATATCATGTAATATTATTATTTTTACACATAATATTCTACTTACTTTCTTAGTTTTTTTTATTTAGGTTGTGGGTGTTTCGGATATCCGAAATTCAATAGTAATTTATTAAAAATTTGGGTTTTATTAAATGTCAATTTTAGAAATCATATAAAAGCTTTTTTGAAAATTATGGATATTTTCGCATTCGTATATATAAAACTGTTATACGAAATTTTGGATACTCGAATTGAAAACATTTAGTTAAACAATGGGTTTAACATAAAACCATCATTGCAAATTTTGGAATCCAAATTTATGATATAACTGGTTATTGAAAATTTCGTTAAATTATTTAAATTAACAACAAAAAATCATTGTCGAAATGTATCATTTCATATTTACGCTCTAAACATCAAAAAACTATGAGATGACTCTAATATTATGTATATACCTCTTTGATAAATCTTTATCTTTTGGATAACTTTGTCTAAATTCATGCAGTAAGTGTTAACAAAAGTGATTTCAAACTTGTAGTAAAGATGGCCTTCAAAAGAATTTTTAACTGATTAAGTATATTGAATTTTCAAATGATTAACTATATACGAAAGTATCGAGTATGATGAATTTTCAAGTGATTAACCCTTAACTTTATAGTATTCACGTGTATAAATAGATCAAAGAAAACAAAATAAACTGCAATATTTTTGGGACACGCTGCCAATCATTTTGGCTATCGTTGTCTTGATCTCAACACCCAAAAAATTATCATCTCTCGTCATGTTACTTTTGATGAAACGGTTTTTCTGTTTCAATCCAATCCATCCAAGTCCACCCCCTCATATGATTTTTTGGAAGATTCTTCCAATCTCATTTCCGCCATTATCAACACCACACCAATTGGCCCTATTTTAAACCCGATTACTATTCTACCAGTCGACATACCTGCATCACCTACGCCTCCACATAATGAACCTGTTCCTGAACCACCTACGCCTCCATTTAATGATCATGTTCCTGACCCTACACCTCCTTTACCACCACCACCTCCACCTGTAGTATCTACTCATCCCATGGTCACACGTTCTCGTGTCGGGACTACTCGTCCTAATCCTAAGTACGCTGGTCATGTGTCTACCGTTTCTCCTTCACCTAGGTCGTATAAGGATGCACTTAATGATCCAAATTGGCGAAATGCTATGTATGATGAGTACAATGCGCTTATTAAGAATAAAACTTGGACATGTGTACCTCGTCCTGAGGGTGTCAATGTTGTTACTTGTATGTGGTTATTTCGCCATAAATATTTGGCTGATGGCACTCTTAGTCGGTACAAGGCACGTCTTGTTGCAAATGGTAGCACACATATTAAGGGAGTTGATGTTGATGAGACTTTTTAGTCTGATTGTTAAGCCGGGCACTATTCGGACTGTTCTTAGCTTAGGTATTTCTCGACATTGGCATGTTTACCAGCTTGATGTCAAGAATGCGTTTTTACATGGCGATTTGGCTGAAACTGTTTATACACATAAACCACCCGATTTCGGGATCCAGAGCATCCAGATTATGTTTGTTTATTACAACGGTCTCTTTATGGTCTTAAGCAGGCGCCTCGGGCATGGTTTTAGCGGTTTGCTGCCTATATTGCTACTGTTAGGTTTACTTCGAGTCGTTGTGACTTGTCTTTATTTATTTATAGACAGGTTGATGATACTGCTTTTTTGTTGCTCTATGTGGATGATATTATGCTCACTGCTTCCTCTGATAGTTTATTACAGCGGATTATTGCTTCTTTACATAGGGAGTTCTCTATGACTGATTTGGGTGCTCTTAACTATTTTTTGGGTGTGTCAGTTACGCGTGACTCTACTGGGATGTTTTTATCATAGCGTAAGTATGCTAAGGAGATTTTGGAGCGTGCACATATGGTTGGTTGTAACCCTTCCCGGACTCCTGTTGATACTGAGTCTAAATTGGATGCTGATGGTGATCCGGATTCTAATCCTAAGTTATCTCGGACTCTTGCAGGTTCTCTTCAGTATCTCACATTTACTAGACCTGATATTACATATGCAGTGCAGCAATTTTGCCTACTTATGCATGATCCTCGAGAGCCTCATTTCTCTGCTCTCAAGCGGATTTTACGGTATGTTTAGGGGACTTTGGCCTATGGTTTACAGTTATTTTCCTCCACTACTGAGTCTTTGGTTGCTTATTCGGATGCTGATTGGGCTGGTTGCCCTACTACTCACCGTTCTACATCAGGTTATTATGTTTTTCTTGGCAACAACTTACTATCCTGGTGATCTAAGCGTCAGCCTACGCTTTCTCGTTCCAGTGCTGAGGCTGAGTATCGTGGTGTTGCCAATGCTGTTGCTGAGACATGTTGGCTTCGGAATCTACTACGTGAGCTTCACACGCCTTTGTCCTCAGCTACTATTGTTTATTGTGATAATGTGAGTGCAGTGTACTTGTCATCTAATCTTGTTCAGCATCAGCGGATAAAGCATGTTGAGATTGATATTCATTTTGTTCGTGATTTGGTTGCTACTGGTCATGTTCGAGTTCTACATGTTCCTTCTCGGTTTCAGTATGCTAATATTTTTACCAACGGTTTACCGTTTGTCTTGTTTGCTGAGTTTCGTGACAGCTTGAGTGTTCGGTCTCCTCCCGCTCAAATTGCGGGGGAGTGTTAGACGATTAGTATTAGGATGTTAGGCATGTTATGTGTTTAGACCCATATTATATCTTATATATTTTTTATCATGTATCGAACATAATATACAGTGAATATACGATTCCTAAAGTTCTACTAGGGGTGAAAACGAGCCGAGCCGAGCCCGAGCCTGCCAGAGCTCGAGCTCGGCTCGTTTATATATAAAAAGCTTGAGCTCGAGCTCGTTTCGAGCCTTACCTTTTGAGCTCGAGCTCGGCTCGTGAAGTTTTTCACAAGCTCAAGCTCGGCTCGTTAACCCAAAGCTCGGCTCGTTAACACAAGGCTCGAGCTCGTTAACACGTTTATACGTATAGAAAATATATATATGTATATATTTCTAGGGCTCGTTTAGGCTCGCGAGCCTAAACGAGCTTTTTGTATAGAGCTCGGGCTCGACCTCGATTATTAAATGAGTCCAAACTTAGGCTCGAGCTCGTTTAGGCTCGACTCGTTTGAGCTTTTTACCGATCCGATCCCGAGCTTTTCACGAGCGGCTCGGCTCGTTTCCACCCCTAAGTTCTACACTGCTTTATACTTCATTAATAACTTATCAAAATCTTCTAATAGAATAAAATATTTTGGATTCCGCATAATTAGGGTTGGTAGTTGCTTGGAATTAAAAAATGACAAAAAATATACGTTACGTGAGATCCACGTTAGTGAATAACTATAAATGATTTGTATCGTTAGTCTTTAGTGATGTAATTGTTTAACCTTTACTATCGGACATTACTACAGAAAGTGTAATAAAGCCCGGTTTTATAACGAAGGCTTTATGTGACTTCCGTAACATTAAAACCCGTTTGTTTGTTAGGGAACGGGCTTGTTGGATCGATGTACTCTAACCAAACTAACTTATGTAGCTTGTAAGGGCTTAGCAACCTCGGATAAATCCTAAGTCACTAACAATGAAACACTGAATTAACTCTATTAAGTATGCGGAGTTTACTTCAATAAAGCTAAGAAGAATTAACTTTAACTTCAATGATTTTATTAAAACTCTGAACCTGCTTGATACATAGATTCACTAACAATCCCTAACAGCTCTAATATCGAACTTGGTAAACTCTAATATTCTCTAATATTGCACGTACGTCTAATGCCAATCTAGGGGTCCTTTCATAGGCATAAGGATAACCCAAGTCGGTTTACAACTCTAATTCTTGTACGACAAGTAATACTAAACTAAACTGAGAAAATTCTAGAATTACATAATAATCCTTAACGATTTGCATAGTAGTCCTTTATCCTTGCAGTACTTTGATAAGTGAGCAGAACTTTGACTTTATTCTTTAGCAGTACTTTGACTCTTCAGCACTTTGACTTCTTCAGTACTTTGTATTTCTCCAGTACTTTATATCCCAACAATCCTCCCCTAACTTGAATTCTACTTGCTTGATTTCAAGTTCCTTTGAATCTGTATCTTTAACATCTTTGTCTTCAAGGAAAGATTGTGTCTTTATCTTCAGATTTTATCTTTGTATTCCCTGTGCTTGTATTATCATCATCAAAGTAGTCTTCATAAACATTCCTTTACAGCAACAATCAGCAAGCTCCATCTTTTCAGCTACTCAGTAACATTTGACAATTTGTACATCAGTTCATAAAGTTTCAGTCTATTCTCATCACTTCCAGGTGTGTAAACTCCTGTGAGAGGTGAATAATTGAAAATTTAATGGATTTTGATGTCTCTTTACCAAAGCCATTAACTCTGGAGTAGCCAATGTTTAGGTGTGTAAGACCATGGTACATTGATAACCATATGATTTTTAGCAAATCATCAGCTATCAACGGATTTGTTTTGTCTTTACCAAAAGCCGTACCCTTTTGGACTAGTTAGTTCTTGCAATCATGGTGAACTAATTACCATATAAATAGTTTTTCCACAGCCTTTACCACAAGCCATTTTTCTTGTGGGCTAGCCAACTCTTTACATTTGCTGATATGGTGAGTTGATTACCATACAACTTATTAGCAAGTTGTCAACTATATAACGGATTTGAGATATTTTTACCAGAGCCGTTTGCTCATGGATTAGCCAATCCTTTTGTTAAACATGGTGGACTGATAACCTTTTATTGTAACCATCTCAAAAACCATTTGTTTCTTTTAACCTTTGTTTCAAAATATTTTTCACTTAACAAAAGTTTTCTTTTAAAAACATTTACTGGTTTTGTGCTGCAAGCAGTACTTTGGTTAAAGTACTGTTTGTTCAGCAGTACTTTGAATAAAGTACTTATTTTTCAAAAATTTATACAATTAAACATCATACCAGTACTTATGCTTCATCATCAGCCGTTGTCCATTTGATATATAATTCAATAACCATTAGGGCTGTTTCATTCTCTTCTTTGACTTCCATTCCATGATCCAGCATCCTTCTCATAAGATCTCTTATCAAAGGATATCTTCAAAGAATCTCCAGCTTGTAATCTCCCAATCTTCTTGGTTTTGCCAGAGTTCATCAGTGCTTGTCTCCTCAGTTTCCTAGATAGTTGTCAGATCTCCTAGTAATACTAAGCCAACTCCAGTTGATGGAATATGTTCAAAGTATTCTTGCACTAATTGATATAATTGAAACAGATCTGCTCTATCTATTATGTGCAGTATATCCCATAGCAAATTGAACACTCTAAAGCTTTCATCCTCCCTATGAAACATCAGATAGTCTCCATCATTTGATTCTACTACTTCAAATGTAGTTATCTTGGACTTCTTTACTGCAGCATCTTTGGATTTAGGATTCTCAAAGTCGACAACTCTTATGTAATTTCTTAGCTCATCAACTGTATCAGATCTTAACTCAATCTTCTTTGATGGTTGTTCAGCTTCAGTTGTTCTTTTTCTTTTTAAGCTTCTTTTACTTGCATCTTCATTCTGTTTGTCATCATCATAAGGAATAATTCTAGCAACTTCCTTCTGATATGCTTCTCTAACAACATCATACAAGTCTTTCATCTCTATATACTTCAGTTTATGCAGACATGTATATCCTCTTCCTTTTAGATAGGCCATCATAGCATTCCTCTCCTTAGCAATACTTGGTCTTTGTGATATAACAGGTTTCTTCATTGGTAAGACAACTTCAGCATCAAATTTAGCTTGTAGCTCCCTAGCAGCTGCTTCATTCTTAGCCACTTCAATAGCTCTAAGTTATGCCAGAGTACGCTTTTTCTTCTTTTTAGTTTCTACCAGTTTGCCTTTGCCTTTGTCCTTTGGATCTAAAACTGGTTGAGAAGCTTGTGGTTGTTCTTCAGCAACTTCTGGAATACTAACACCTCTTGGTCTTGATAGATTTTGCAAAATTTGAGCAACTGTCTCATCATCACTTGTAGTGTGCTCTACCATGGGTGTATCAGCTTCCTCTTCTTGTAGGACAGTCGAACGACCAGCTTCTTCTTCAAAATTAAGAGTCCTTGGTGTAATCAGCTCTTGTCTATGTGTTCCTTGAAGAGCAGTACCTTGATCAACAGCACCTTGATCATCAGTACTTTCTACACCAGTACTTTGAACTCCAGTTCCTTCAGGCTCAGTACTTTCAATATTTACTTGTGCTTCAGTACCTTGAGGTTCATCTTCTTTTTCTTCATAAAACTTAGCATCTTCTTTCAAATTATCTTGCTCCAGATTCCTCCCCAATTGTAATGAGGCGCTGGAGCGGAAGAGAAGTGATAAAAGGCCAAAGAGATATATTCTGAAGATAGTTACGTCGTAAGTTGTGCAATGGACTACGCCGTAACTCGTACTACGTTGGCCTAAGAATTATTTGTGAAGGTTACGCCGTAACTGCTTCATAATGTTACGGCGTAAATATGGTGCTTTGAAGGATACGGCGTAACCATTTCTTATGGTTACGTCGTAATTATTTTATGAAGGTTACGGCGTAACATGGAATTAGTTACGCTGTAGATATTATTTCGGATCGGATAAGTGTGAGATTACGAAGGCTTAAGGCGTAACCCGATGTTTAGTTACGCCGTAATTTATTACGTGGGCGCAAAGTTTCGAAGGCTACGGCGTAATTATAAATTAGTTACGCCGTAACTAATTAAATGCGGATATTTTATAAGAAGTTTTGAAGTCCAGGGGCTGAAGTCGTCAATATTAAAAGAAGTTTATTACACATTCATGTGTAAAATAGAAGACAAGCCTCAAATGATATGTTGCGCAAGTACAAGGGCTAAAGTGACAACTTGATCAAAGTCATATATTATAAATAGTGGTCCCATGTGACATATCATTATATAAGAAATACATTTGCTGAAGACCTTATGGAATCGTGCCCACAATATTTGCAAATAATACTTATGGAATCGTGCCCACAATATTTGCAAATAACAGCGACAGCGAACCCGGGTTACATGTGGGCTAATTCACCTTTGGGCCTCATTCTTTTTCACGCAATCCAGGGTCCTTTTAGCCCACCAGTGGTCCACTTTGGAGATGATATAGTCTCTACGTATTCCACCTGGTTTTTCCAGAACAAGGTAGAAGTGCTCACTAAACTCGAGGCAGGTACCTTCTCCAGATCTATTAGGGTTCCTTGATTCTCTGCATGTATGGGATATTTTTTCTGTGTTT